>OFHS01002934.1:2933-18807 GCA_900245855.1 Calvadosia cruxmelitensis | reverse complement strand
AGTTTCTGTTGTACTTACCAAGTGTAAATTCTAGTGTGGGGATTTATTCCAAATCAATTACAGTCCTCTCGTTGTTATCCCCCACAGTGGGCTATACACTCATTATATATATTGAAAGCCCAAGATATGGAAATTATACTGTAAGCATTGCACGGTAGTGTTCACGCAGCTTTAAAGGCTTCGACCCAAAGCTAGCATAGTTTTAAATGCAGACGAAAAGTAACTCCTCCTATTTATGCTTCAAACCACTCAGATCGCCTATATGCTGCTCCTCATTATAAGTTTTGAAAATAATTTTTTACTGAATTCGTAATCTCTTTTCGACATTTTTCTGAAAGCCTATTGAATTAACTTTGCTCTGCAATTTGAAAGCTCACTTTATTTTTATACAAATAATTATTATACGGCTCATCATCATCATCATCATCATCATCATCATCATCATCATCATCATCATCATCATCATCATAATGTACGTATCTGTATTTGAAAGATCAATTCAAACAGAATACACGTATAGAAGGTACAAGTACACTTATACTACACGGTAAAATTAGTACATAAGTAAATTAATTCCATAAGCTTTTTGATCATTTTGATTTAAACAAAGTGAATGATGATGCATCAGCAATCTCTTGCGAAAGTAAGTTCCACTTTCGAATTACACGGTTAACACGAAACCTCCGATTATGACCACGAGTTACATTAGCGAGAGGAACAACAGTTTGAGAAATTTTGACTTTGACTTTGCCATGAATGACTTTGTAAGAAGAGCATAAATCAAAATAACTCCGCTTATAATCCAACGACTGCATGCTAAAGAGTTTTAGACGTTCTTGACATCATCATCATCATCATCATCATCATCATCATCATCATCATCATCATCATCATCATCATCATCATCATCATCATCGTTTGATCAAAAAATCTGATAAGCCATGTACACTGCAAGAATACTTTCTAGACAAGAATTGTTTTCTTGTTTCAAGTATCAATTTTCTCAAAATAAGACTTGTTCGGTAGAAGAACAATAGCAATATTCGTATTTGGCTTAGTGATTTATATTTTAGAGCGTGGACAAGTATTTTTTACTAGATTTAAGAATAATATTCCTTGAAAGGAGAAATTTTGTTCTTAAAATGAGAACACTATTTTTTGCATTGTAGCTTTTTTCACAGAGCTGAAAGCAAAGTTTCGCTCGCTTTGATGTCGGTACATCACAACTCTCTCAATGATTGCCGGGAAGAGAACGCTCGTGCCATTCGCAACTCACAATTCGCGCCTGTTTTAGCGATGAATGAGGCCGGGGCTTTAATTGCGTTTATTGCGTTTGCAGTAGCAGCGTACACACTGGTACGACGAGTGGCGACTTAGACTATTGTGAGAAAGCCACTCGAAAACCGGATTTACATTACCCGAGGACCATGCTCGCATATATTTGCTATGTTCAAAGTAGGACTAAAATTTCTTCAGAATTAGAGGAAGCAGACACATTTGTCTACTGCAAGGTTCTCAGCAATGTTTTCCAAGTAAATCTCGTGGCAACAAGCGTTGTTTAACAAACAGCTTCAAAGCAAGAGATAGTTGTAAGATCCTTAACTTGGACTTTCTCTTTTCACTGTCATTAACAAAAATGCGGAGAGACAGCCCAAAATGATCAGTAAGACTGCGCATGCGTAATCTCAGTTGATCTCTGCTGCAGTGACACAGTAGAATACCATTTTAAATGTAAAATAATTTCCATGCATGCTTAAAAAACTATTGAATAATCATAACAGTTGTATAGTTTTGTAGAAGTAAGCCTTGCGCGAGGATAACTGAGTAGGATCAAACGACTTCGACAGATGGTGTGAGCCGAGAAGCGAATCACTCAAAACTTTAGTTCCCTTTTCCGGAAAGACTCTGGAAAAATCACAAAAATTTTGAGAAAATATTTCACAAAATGCTCTCAATAAGCAAAGAAATCTTAGAAACTCATAAGTCTCGAAAAAGCCAGAGAATCATAAAATATAAGATTCTACAAATCTTAAAAACTCACGGAAAATCTTGCTTTTCTTCTCGGCATGAAGACCCTTATAGCGGCTGCATTATATTGACGATAGACATCAATTTAGAAGGAAAGGTTTACACTTCCGAAAGAACTGGCATAATTAAACACGTATGAGCTTACGAGGTACGGCGAGACTAAGTGTGCTAGCTGTGGATAGGATGATGTATGCAAATTGAAGAATTATTCAGTTGGGTATTTTCTCACCTGTCTGTGAAGTATCGGTACTTGTTTCCTTCCTCACTCCAGAAGAAGAGATCTCATTTGGCTGACGATGCGTCCTGGTCGTATAACGATCACTGCTGCTATAGCGTTGTGTCGACGGGGGCAATGATGGTGGTTGACCAGTGATTGATGTGCATAGAGGGTAAGCTCGTTCGGTATTCTCGCAATGGCACCAAGAGGATGATTCGAATGCCCTCGTCAGCCAATCCTGTTGCTCGCAAGAACACGTGGACGGTAGACAGCAGGACTCATCCCCGCGGAGTGTTTGCAAGTACTCCCATTGGCATGGTCTTGTCGGAGGGCAGCAGTTGATGGTAACGCGACGTGTTGGGTCCTTGCTTAGGCCATGGCAGCAGCCGGTGGTGCAGGCAGCATCCGCTTGGTATATGTGAGGAAGTGCCGCGTGCTTCTGTCTCGAGGTGTCATCATTTCTTGATGGAGTCCGTTGAAGGATGTCGTCAATCAAGAAGGATGACTTTCGTCTGCTCATTATCGGTATTAGGAAACCCGTCTCACTCGTCTATAAATCAGTTCATCAAATGAAATCTGCCGTAAGTCACAAGACACTCGGAAGACTGTTGATTCTTCCAAAGATGTTTGTGAGGGCCATGTTGTCTGAGTCCACTTCAGCACATGAGGACGACCACCGCTTGACTTTTGAAATTTAAGTGGCCTTTTGGCTCTGAATAAAGGACTTTACAGCTCGTCAAAATTGTCCTTGGACAAACCTGTCACCTCGAGCAAACAGTCGTAGGCAAGCGTCTCTCAATTGGGCTCACCGATTGGACAATGGTTGACAATTAAACGAACTGTCACAGTAGAGCATCAGATCGCTTTCTTCTGTTGAGAACACCTTTCAGGGAGGGTATTGAGCCTTACCCAGCATGAAACATGACCCCAAACGGACCCGCCCGCTCGTCCTGTGCGTTTAAAACGAACATCGTTTACATTGGCTTAATTTTGTGACCCAAGACGGAATTAGCACGGCTTCTGTACAGAGCCATTTTAACGACTCCATCTAAGTAACGGAATCAACAAATGCCACCTAATCCGACGGATAGAACATTTCGGAAATCACAAAACTTAATTGATTTGACCATTCGTGGCGTCAACTTTCAACCCCGATGCATGCAGACGACGGTGCTCGGATTTGTTTGAATAGAAACGCAAAGAAGAACATCACGAAGGACACTTATGCGACAGTCAACTGATCTCTTGAGTGGACGTAAGAAAACTGAAACCCGCTTAGCAATCCACTTTCTGCTACGAGACCCGATATTTGATCGCCACTGAACCGCACATGCGATACCAGCATCGATGTAGTTTAATGGTACATATGATAGTACGGTATATATATATATATTTTCATATCCAGGAAATGTAGCTTTAATGGTACATATTACTGCGGCATGAATATATACATTCATACTTATAGAAAATGATATGTAAAGTCGACCATAAGTTTTCAATTATGATGCCACTGGCAATTATGACAAATGTGTCATGTCTTATAGTATAACCAAACAGAGTGTGTCATCTATACCGTGGTAGGGCTATGAGATGTATACCATTTTATAAATATATAATTTCTCCACTGGTGACAGAGTGCTCAATGCGTTCATTAAAGCCGGACATAAAATTTAGATCAACAGGCTTACATTATTAGGTGATCGACGCGTGTCCAGAGAAAGAGAAAAAGTCTTTTCCTGTTTGGGATATCGTTTACAAGAAGACCATGATAGGTAATGCGATCATGAAACATAAGATTCCTGCATTAATGTTTCACATTGGAGTGACTGAAGTTAGTATAATTAACGACAGCTGTTGACATTCTGACTACTTGATGTGATAATCGCTACAAACGTCTGAGACAAATCTGTGGAAATATGCCAGGGACAAAATATCACGATAGGAAATGCAACGAGTCGTACTGATGTACGTAGCGTGTATACGGGACGTCCTAGCGACTTGAATTAAATGTCGCGGCGTCTGCACGTTGTTCTTAGCAATGATGAACTCAAGAACAATTGTTTAGGGGAAAATGGACCATGTCGATCGTCTCACGAGCAAAAAGAAACTGAACGGCTTAATTGCTTGGCGTATTTTCTTTGCCACTGGGGGAGGAACCTGCACCAGCATTTGTGGCATGTGCTTATTTGTTGCCAAGAAGTCACAGCGATGCTGATTTGGAATTAAGACTGTCAATTTAATACAAGAAGTAGTCGCTTAAACCTGTTCCAGAAATTAGGGGATATTGTTCCCGAAATGGTATATTTCGTCGTTTAAGTTCTCTAAATTGGCAACATTCCCTCTGATACTAATTATGTTGTATCCGTTTGATGCTATCCGAATACAATGTTCGCATATTTTTCATGCTAGGAAGAGTTTCGCAACTGGTCACTTCAAGATATAAACAATCTTTGTATTTCATCCAACACTGGACCATTTCCAAGTTGTTTGTTCAATTAGCAGATTGCTGTGCCTCAAATCAGCGTATAAAGCAACAGAGCCTGTTTCGGGTTAATTCGATTATCATTATAGCGATGTTGTATTGAAAAACTATCGTAAATACTGACTCCCGGTTTGTTATAAATTTCAGGCGATGTGAATTATTTCATTAATTTTGTCTGTTCTTCGAAATTAGTCGAGCTGATGCGAGATAGGCAGAAAGTAATAAAAGTAATCAAATTACCTGAAATTCATAACAAATCGGGAATTATTATTTAAGCACATTTTATTTCGACTTTGACAAGTTCATTAGAATGCCACCCGTGTAAACGACAGCTCTATTTGATGATCGCAAAGGAAAATCGATGTCTGTATTGACACACGTCCTGGTTTTCTATTGAGACGTTTTACTAATAGCCTTAACTTGAAATGTCCAAAATCGATTTGTGTAAATTGATGTCCTAATTCTGAAACGCTGCTATGCTTGCTCAGGTGTTTAGAGGCGCGGCGCCAAAAATTGCTTTGACAATGAAAGAGTTATATACGAATCGCATCACCTCCCTCGCTTTTATAACCGTGGCTTGTAATCAATCATTATTGCTCTTGAAAAAAAAATCACAAAAATACCAGGAAAAGCTTTCAATGATCAAAGAAATCTTCCAAAAGTATTGAAACAAATCGAAAGCCTTACAGTAGAAGAAACTCACAAAACATAAGAGAATCATAAAAGCCTATTTTAGCCTGAATAAACTTAGCGCAAAAGTAAAATAATCGAAAATTTCTGGTGACTGGCTCAGATCGATGCTTCTTTATAATAGAACACAAGCTAAAAGTTTGATTCTATAGCAATATAGAGTTTATGGTATTTTCTGAAAACTGGAAACTCGGGCGCTGTTGTCTCTATTGAATTATTCATTCATCCCGGCATTGAGACAAAGCCGCGTTCAGCCACTTCCACTTGCACTGTCCTGTAGTCTCGCGCTCCTTCTGAGAGGTTCTATTGCATGCCACTGAATTAAAGGCGAGAACTGGAGGCTATAAAGCATCTTTCTCCATAAAGTACTCCAATCCTCTTCAGTCATTCTCCTCACAACAGTGTGGTTTTGAGCATCTAAATTCAAGTATGGATGTCTACATACGCATCCATTGAATTTTTAAGATCGCTTATTCAATTCTTAGACTTTCAGCGAGAGAAACACCTACATTATAAGTTACGATTATGCCTTGCAGACAATTCCTACCGAGCAACGCAGAACGTAATTAAATAACTCTAGCTTCTCCTACTTGTTCGCTACAACTCAAAACGTTTCCTGTGGATCTTCACTTTAGCCACACCGGAGATCCAGAATTGTAGAGGACGAAAACGGAGGATTTCGCATTCCATATAGTGAAGGATTATTCTAGGTCTACTTGTGTTATATAATTGTCTGTTCTAGGTCTCCTTCATTGTTTCGATTAAATTGTTTAAATTAAATGAGGAGGTTTTCTTCATGAAGGAGACATAAAAACATAATGGCCGCCTGTGAGTGTCGCCTGTACTTGAGTTATATAATTGTCTGTTCTAGGCCTCCTTCATTGTTTCGATTAAATTGTTTAAATTAAATGAGGAGGCTTTCTTCATTATTATACTGTTATTGACAGATATGTTATTGGTCTCACATAGAGAGAGAGAGAGAGATGGTAGAGTTCCATAGCGTACATATGGTTGTTGGTGCCATAGCTCTATGTCGTGAGACACAGCAATATAGAATACAGGACAGAAGGAGTTGTTGTCCCGATGAGGTACTAATGACAAAGAGGATGATTACATGATGATACGGCTACATATACTAAGAATCACGCGGCTATACTGTACACAATCATGACGCCATCAGGTTCACACCAACCACGCGTCAACCACTACAGAATCTAATCATCTAGACATTGATGCTAACTTTCCAAAGTCGCCCATCGAATATGTAAAACAACAAATTTGATGTACTGTATATGCTTTTAAGGAGGGCTAGCTCAGTCGGGAGAGCACCGTGTACAGGGTTAGAACCCCGCCTCGGTCAAGCCCAGCCTGGTATGCTCTCGTGGGTTGCTGCAATGGGGAGCACAAGTAATTGTAACAGGAAAGGAATCAGGACCGAGGCCCGGTCCCCCGCAACTGATATGTCTCCAAGGCCGCTAGGCGCTCCTTGTTCTATCAGGCTGTGAACGACCGACTTTACCTTTCCCATCTATTTTTAAAATACTTTTCAGAAATTTAGGAATATTTAAATAATTGTGAAATAGAAAATATTTCTGTAAGTCACCCCCCTCCTTATAGCATTCTATTTCTTGGAGTGTCGCCCTTTGTCTAGTAATATTGATGATCACACTAATAATACAGACTTTTCTCTACATAAATGGCTATCATTTTGCTTTTCAATGCAAAGTGAAGAACATGCTATGAGTTATGAATCTCGGTCAGATGCGGCTAACAAAGCAATACTAAAGGAAAGATAATCACTATTCAAAACCATCACCGCCATACTGTAGAATACAATAACTGTCATATCCTACTGTTTCCTTGGCGACGCATCTCGGTCGGTGGCGAGGCTGGTAGTGTTTTCTGGTAGAGCTGCGAAAGGAATAGACAGGCCAATTTGTCTAAATATCCATCTGTTTTCAGCGATTACCTATGTTGAGAGACCTTTCAAGTTGTCGCTTAAGACAGGTTTTACCCGCGGGAGTCGCTTGAGACAGGTTTTGCTGTATGCGGGTCATAGCATTTCATTGGTAGTTCATTTATCATCACATAGCATATAACGCTTCGTGATGGAGTACAACAAGTAAATTGAGAGCATCGTTCATAGATGAAATCATCCATCAGTAAAAAGGATAGAATAGATCCTGAGTGAGAAACCGGTGGAGTACAGCAAGAAGAGTGCGTCTTTGATGGACCAAAATTGGTGGAGAGTGACGTCGAGGGCACTTTTGGAGAGGAATCCTTGACGAATGATTTGACGAAGTTTGACAAGGTGGTGTCGGTGGCGGACACAGACCTGTTGGATGCGCTGGAGCGTGGCGTCGACGGCAGCCTATAGGGGGTGCCTTGGTCGGAGACAACGGCGTTGACCTGTTCACATCATCATCTTGTGACATATCGTCGCAAGTGGGCTGCGAAACGGGGAACCGTGAGAAGCAGTCTATCATAGTGTGCTTGGCACCCTGGCGCCAAAGGGCTGTTGGGAGGTAGTTGGCCAGCTTCTCTTTCAAGCGGATAATCCGGGTGGTGCTGAGCTCCTTCAGTGGCTTACGGATCAATATGGGGATCAATAACCACATAATTGCAGCCAACAATCAGATAATAATACTCAAGCTTTCATCGCAGTCAGTCTGGATAAGCACATATCTCGTTAGCATCAGGCGTCCTTGAGCTGATAACATCACAACCAAAGGGTCACAACAAGACATAAGTAGAAACAACGGTAAACAAGGAATATTTGCCACCACTAATTACAAGCGCTGCAAATTCACAAACACGTGCCTCGTAGGCCTTCCAGCAGAGCACGAGGCCGGGCAATAAACTGTTATAGCTATCGTGAAGTTGATGGCGTTGGACAATCAGAAAATCTAAACCGTTTAAACTCTGCAATGAAATTTGACATTTCTTACCCATGAAACATCAGATTTCTTCCCTTTCGTGCTCCTTTCTCCTTTCGCTTGGAAGAACAACAAATGCAATCCCAGCTAGAAGAAGCAGAATGCTTCCTGAAACAAAGTTCTATCTTCTCTTTGTGCCCTTTCCCTTGCAAACTATCTTTACGTTATTCTCCGAAGCTTGAGTCAGAACGGTGGCCATTACTGAATGCAGAGAGCGGGTGGAGAGTAAAAGAACATCAAGCTCTTGCGGCCATCACTGCGGTCCAGTGTTCACCGCGCTTGATTGATGTTCCATCTCATTGGACTCAGTCACTCAGGCTATCCTATAAGGCCATCGTACTACGCTTAGCGTAGATTGTCATATCACAAACTGCACGTTTACCTCCACGCCATGGTATTTGCGTGAGGCCGTCTGGTCTTTTCTCGTCGTTTGTAGGGAAACCAGGAGGTCCCAGCAATCGTGGGATGCGTGCCGAAAAGATGTTTGTATGTCGTCAAGTGCTGAATGCCGTGACCATCTATCCGTCGCTTTCTTGCATGCTAACCCATGATAACCATCTCTTTCAACTTCAGTTCCGCATTTGCAGATATATTAAGGTTCGCAAATGGAACTCAAAGGGGGAGTTCTTAAGCAATTCCATAGGTCAGAATCTGACAATAATAGGTCAAGGAGTGCCGTGGGGAGTGCCTGGAGGCTTAAGCCACGCTCCTGATTCCTTTGCTTGGATTGCAAGGTGGACACGTCAATCAATCAATCAATCAGTTTTATTTGTTTCAACTCGTATTCTATTGTACAAGTCCAGGACGAGATACAGTTACCATTACAGATATGTTTTACAGAATCCCGAGCATGAATATATATCATTTCATGAACTAGTTCATCGTTGCGGGAAAAAATATTACGACTATAATAGATGAGGTTAAAATTAAGTTAAGAAGCTAAAAGCGCCGACAGATCTACATTACTTAAATACCATTTAAAAGTGAACTTGGTTGCATAAATGCGTGCCTTTTCATTGTTGGTATCTACTGAGTCGAAGATTTGATGTGCTTTCGAATTCACAATTTCTGCACCGATACATGCTTTTGCTTGCATGCAAGTTGCTGGAGAGACTTGATTAATTAATGCTACCCAACAATTCTTTCCATGATCTCGCGATTGACTCTTCGACCATTGGCATAGTACAGTGTCACGTTGAAGCACCGCTGGTAAGAGGGATTTAACCAATGAGAAGGAGCCATTCACCGATGACAAGAATGCGGGAAGTGCTATGTCGACAGCTGATTAGATTTCCAAGCAGATCAGCCATACCACTTGCTGTTGTAGTTGGCTGGTGTTACATCCTCCAAGCGAGCTGTACAGGGTTGGTGGCCATCGTCGATGTAAGATGTAAGCATCGTTCTCTTCAATTTCTGAGACAGTCTCTGTCAATGGTCATTCAGAGAGGCAACTCTGTGTCTATCTTGGAAACTACCAAGGGGGTAGATGCTGCGAGTCGCATGTGTTTTACTTGTAAATAGGGGTTTTTTATTATTATTTTTTATGCTACGGACATTTTTTATTATTTTTTTAAGTATATCTAATTTATTTCGAGATTGTTTAACATATTTTACTGTAATGTAAATATTTGAGAATTGAAATAAATTTAAGATGATGATGATAATTTTTAGTTAACATGAAGAAACAATAGATGATGTATATTACACTTTTCATTATAGGAATATTATTTTTATGATGCTGAAGAAACGCAAGGCGAAGATAGCAGAAGATGAAGAACATTAACGCTTTAAAGTTTAATCTTTTGGATTTGCTGCCTAAAACATATTCAATATTAATATAAATATTGATATAAATGTAAATATTAATCATTCGTATTAATATAGCTAAAATAAAAGCCAAAATCGATCGAGGTATTTATTCTCCGTTGCATCGCACGACATAGATTGCTGCCATCCAAAAACAGAACAATTATCGAATTAAAAATAGTTTTCTGTACCTGATAATTGCTATTATTTAACATTGTGATCTCAATGGAATTTTAAGAACATTTCAAGGTTCAAATCATCGATCATGAGCCTTGCAACAGGAATATCTGTTACTTACGAAGTACTGCAATAGAAACTATTTGTTACTTACGGAGTACTGTAATAGTACTGTAGCACAAGCAATTTATAAATAAAGCATATAGCATAAGACATAATTAGCATTGCATGTTTATGATGATAAACCAGTACCGTGTGTTGTATAGCAAACTACCTCAGTGTTAATTACCATTGTATAGTTTTAATTGTACCTAATATCTAAACGACCAAGTGCAGTTCCAATGCATGCGATGTGATTTAACTTAATTGGGACGTTTGCCACATTTGATCGTTCAACAGAAAATAGCTTTGTTTGAAGCGCACTATCTCTTAGTCTTTCCTATCTATGTCAATTTCGTCACAGTGTACACAGATTGCATCAACACTGCATTTTGGGCGAATGGTAGTTTTCCTCCCTCATACTGACAGTATGATCCTGACTGCCTACCAAATTACCATGCATTCAATATAAAATAATATAATGGTAGAAATCCATAAGGGGGCCCGTTAGCTCAATAGGCAGAGGCTCAGAGCGTCGTGCTAATAACGCGAAGGTCATGGGTTCGATCCCCATATGGGCCAACTAATTAACTTTTTTACTTTTTCGATAGATAATCAAGTAATTTTTGCATCAATCATACTCGTTTCCTAAATAATTTTTGTCGGGGCAGTGCTATATTTAGATCGAAAATTGAAACTGTTGTGATCCCGCATAATTTGATTGCGCAAATAGAAAATGTTGCAAGTACTTTTGAGCGAGAGAGGGAGAGATTTTGTTGTATCATTATGAACTTCATGAGGGGAGACCCTAGGTGTGTAGGGAAACACCCCGCAGAATAGATATTGCGTCACCTGATGAACATCCCATGATGATATGATCCAAGGATCCAACTTGAGTCCCGAACCCTTACTTGATACATTGATAAAACTAGAAATACAATTGAATTCTGAATTATAAAACGAAATAGAAAATATAAATCGAGGATTGTCTAAGCGCCTTGTGTATTGCATTCGTGTGATTTTAATTCTTTAGATTCACCACGATTTAATAGGAAAGACTTAATTTTTGAAAACTAAGACATAAAAATTAACAGATTTAAACATAAAAGGTATAAAATTGAACGGCAGTCATTTACAAAATTGTTTTTTTGATTGTGCCCCTCTGCTAATTGATCAAACCCCCGTTATACCCGCCCCCAGGGCACTGGGACTAGCTGACCGCAAACAAATTGAGATTGCTCCTCAGCAAAAAGCCAAGTACGAAACCAATGTGTCCCGTGATAGAAAATGGTGGACGATGTTGTGTCACTCTGCTCTTTGATGTTGTTAAAGCCAGAACGGACTCATTACTGAATTGCTGCTAACAACGAGTTCTATACCCATGGCTTACACTTCTAGCTTGTTGGATTCTGTTGATTCTATGCTGTCTCCGTCTACTTTGGCTCCGTCTGTGCCGCTGAAAGTTCACATGGGTCTAACTGTTGGATTCACAGCGGCTTATGGTCTTCTGTTTTTCCTCATCATGTCGCAGCTTATTCTTATCTTATACTATGGACATCGAAGGATTTCTTATCAAAGCATGTTTTTGTTTACTTGTCTCTTATGGGCTGCTTTGAGGACAACATTGTTTTCCTTTTATTTTCGCGACTGTGCTCAGTCGAATATGCTACCTGCATTCTGGTCGTGGGCTTTCTTCGCATTCCCAGTATTTTTGCAATACTTTATGCTCAACATACTCGTCCTTTACTTCGTCAAGGTGAGATAAAGATTTTTCTTTTACTTTCTTGCGTTTGCGTCCTATCCGTTTCAGCCATCTTTGTATATTGCAACATCGATGCAGGTAGAATTTCATTTCCCCTCAGACTAATCCGCTGTCATCTTTTCTTTTGTTTACAAAGGTATTAATCAAGATATCTAGCCCCAGTAAGCCACATCTGTACAGGTTTGTACCTTAGTAGAGACTTTAACCGTTGACTGTTGTGCAACATTGCAACAATAAAACAAGTAATAATTATTTATGTAAAACATAAATAAAACGGGTTTAAACGTTTAATCCCTTACCACAAGATGTAGTAGGCTATTTTAAACGATAAATTGTAAATTTTAATGATTTAGTTGGTGTGCCTCTTTCGAAATGTTTGAAAGTATATGATGATGATGATAATTGCAACTTTTCAAGTGTTTGTCTCATGCATAAAGTACATGATATGGCCTAATAGACCGTTACCAAATCCTTCAAGGCCTGTAGACTGCAGCTGAAATTATGCATTTGGTATTATTAGCCTATCAAATAATCTCGTTAGAAGTTGTATTTGGAGAGCAATGCCAAAGTGAAGTTTGCAAGTTACGCTGAACATTACCGCAGTGTTCCACTATTGCACTGGCACGGCAAGCCTTGAAGATTACTCTTTGTTAGAAGTACTGTAGGCCTCCAGCAATCGTAGACAGACGTTCAGAGGTCAGGATGAAGGGTCACAAACTCGCAAATGGGCAACAGTTGATCCAAAAGCGACACGGGGCGATTTTTATCCATGTTTTGTGCAAAGAATGATCAAAATAGAAATTAACCCTGTCTTCTGTTGTGCAGCAATTAAAACAATGCAGCAGGGTTGCCTGGGTTGGTAACCAGTGGATCATTGTAGTAAGAACATGTATACTGAACAGTAATGATAATAATAACTTATAAAGTGTACTTGGGGAAGTAGTGCAGTTCATACTTTATGTGAAAGTAAGTAATTAAAAGTGATCAAATAGCTGTGGCCAATTAGCTGCTGCAAATCGGCTTTTTAGTTGCTGAAATAGTTTACCTTTAGTTCAATGATGGATACTTTTTTGTTCCGTGGGCATATAGACATGATAAAAAAGCACCTGCTGCAAAGAGAAGTTTTATATTTGTGATATTTCTTATTGTGAAAAATTCAGCCACCTTGGATAAACATGTTACCGACTGATTCCATCTGCTGCTCTTCACTTTCCCTCAGAAAAGACATTGCAGTATTTTCTCTGCATTTGCTGAAATTATGGCCTATTTGTCGATATGATTGGTGACAGCAAAATCGACGCAAAATTTCTGAGAACAGTAACTACACACCTATCCAGTATCCACTTCCTGAATTTGATCGTTTTGGTGTTAAATTCTCCATGACCCTCCCCTTTTTGACACAAATTTTGTCAGCATTCCTATTTAAGTTCGACTGTATGACACAGAGGCATGCCAAATGGGTAGTTGGAGCGAGCTCAATTGCATTTGGACGGCACGCTCGTATAACGCGGGCCTTAGCAATTTCATGGCATTCATGCCACATGTATACGCCTAGAGATTATGTCTGCTAAATTACGTCTTGCAGTTGCTAGCCAAGAACTATTTTAAAGAGGTGTTGAATGTTGTGTGGTTTTATCTTTACGAGAGGGTTTTCATTGGTCTGCAACAAAGTCATTGTGATGGTTATCAAATGACCCTAACTTGAGACTATTTTATTGCATTTCTGTGATAATCTTGATTTATTCTTACCTTTGTGGTTTGATTTTAGGAAAAGACTTATAGCAGTTTACACGCTGGCGAATATCACATTCCTTGCGACAAATGTTTGCAGCTCGTTTTTGTATTGTGCATCGCCTGGAGCGTCATATCAACAGACAATCACAATTGTTCGGGTGTCATTGGATTACACTCTTTTCATATTGTCGGCTTTGACACTCTGCTTCTGTATAATAAAGGTGAGCTAAATTATGTGTTGCTCTGATACTGTTTTTAGAATGTTAGGTTTATCAGCTACACAAAATATGCTATTTGGTCTTACCCGTGAAATGAATAGCTTTTGTTCTGATGTTTAGGTAGGTCTTTGTGCAATCTGCTTAGCACTGTCCTAATTCTTTGTTGTACATTAGCGACTTGAGCTCTGCCACAGGGGATGAATCAAGGCAATTGCATTGTTTCAGGCGCAGTCGTCCCTCGTCCGTATACTTACCTAAGACGGTCAATTTCAAGGAATGTTTTTGAGGTTGAACACAGGGGATGTTGTGCTCTGCCACAGGGGATTAATCAAGGAAGCTTTTATTGTATGAGGTGCAGTGATCCGTAATCCCATAATACTAAACGGGCTATGTTGTCTGTCTGTCTGTGTGTCCGTATGTCTGTGGGTCTGTACGTGCCCTCGAAACACATCCTCCGTTTCGTGTCTATCTCTCGTTGTATCAAGACCTCGTGTTGCTGCGTCCGTGACATAGAGCTCTGGCTACTACGGACATAGATCCCTTCGCCATCTCTCCCTGTCACGGCCAGCTTCCTACCAAATATATATCTCCAATCAAACAAACAAACATCGTAGTTATACTATCTTACAACCTTGGCACAAATATGCAAGTCTAACAATGGCAAATCAAACACTCTGCAAGAATCTACATACATTGGGATATTACTGTAATCATTAACTATAGCTGATTGGAGCTGCAATCATCTTCTTCCGGCGTGAATCAATCCTTTCAAGTCATTCAGACGCAGCAGCTTACAAAGGCACGTGCAGATCATTTGAGGTACCCATTCGGTAGTGATAATTTTGCAAACTTGAAGAAAACATAGCTCGGCTACAAGGCAGTGTTTCAAAGAACCGTTCCACTAGATGCTATTCTAACTTGCATTATTCAACTTTGACGTGGTTTGATCACTTTCCTTGAACAGTAGGTTACAGAAACCGCGCAGAACAAAATACATGTTGTTTGTCATAGCTAGTGAAACCCATTGCTAATGAGTGGCAAGTGTTGGGTTTTGAAAAGACAAGAATACATACAAATATACATACAATGAAACCTGTCTATAATGGTCACCTTTAGGACCTGAGGAAAACGACCTTTATGGACATGTGACCCTTTCTGTCCAGGTTGATATCTAAAAAAAGTGTTATTTTGGTGCTATGAAGCGTGGTCTTTATACATAGGTAGCTGCTCTATGGATGTGGCCGTTCATATAGGTTTGAATGTACAAACAAAATGACATTTGTGCAATATTGATATGGAATAATTTCTGCATTTAATTGAACATGCTTGCAAAGCTGACATAATTATTGTTTTATTTTGAACGATCAGCTGACAAAAATCAACTCAGCAAAGGTCTTTCTTGAGGGACAGGTTAGTTGAATCCTTTCATATCTGTGAAAACGTTTCCATGTTAAGACAGGATAACTAATGTTTAATCAAGTCTGCCTTTTCTGCTCTTCTAGGGTGTGTCAATGTGCCAGGCAACGACTGTGTGCGTCATTATAGCGATGGTATATTTCTCAAGGGCCATCTACAACATCATTGCCGTTTCTCCTGTTTCTATGCCAACGTTTGATTTTGGATGGATCAATGTATCTGATCAGGTAAGGTCACCTGCGACCTGGCCGCATACTGTACTTGGCAGGGGCTGTAAAAGTTACCATTCAAAAGTAACCGCAGTCAATC
>OFHS01002932.1:0-13978 GCA_900245855.1 Calvadosia cruxmelitensis | reverse complement strand
TATTTCATGTGCACCAAATATGAACAAGCACAGCCATTCTAGCCGAGGAGTTGAAACACAGAAGCGGAATTTTCTCGCCGATCGACTTGGAACGTTTACAAATTGTGTTATGAGCATATAGTTATTTCAGCGCAATTCGAATTTGGATGTCCAGATTAATTCGTGGCTGATTCAAATGCAAAATGTATATTATTCTCTTCGATGATAGCTTATTCTTCTCGTCGATCTCTTAGGAATGGTTACAAATGCTTGCTTTTAAATTCCGCGATTCACTCTCCGTGCAAAACTGGGTCATGATTAGTTTGTAGCTTTCCAAAAGAATCAAGAACCTTATAAGTTATAACCAATTTGGAATTGCCGAGATACATCACTTCTTGTTTCTCATCGATCCACTCTTCGCTATAAAACCACAGCACTGTTTACTGTTTGGTTGGTTTTGGGGTTTGCTGCTCGGCGCTCAAAGCCATCTTTATTTTCGCTTTCTCTCTTGTTGTCGTTGCTTCCAATCTGAATGCTTGATTCGAGCGCAACGAACGCAGAACGATCTCAGCGGTTTTCCGTAAAATCACGTGATTGTTACCGTCGTCGTCGCGCTGATCTGAAACTCTCTATTGTTGATGCAGGGCGAAGATGCATCTGAAGCACCAAATGTAGCAGAAATCGTGCTTTCCTAAAAAAACCTGGGCATTTTGCAATCTTGCATGATGCTCAAACCTTAATTGGCATAAATAAAACATGAANGGCGCTCAAAGCCATCTTTATTTTCGCTTTCTGTCTTGTCGTCGTTGCTTCCAATCTGAATGCTTGATTCGAGCGCAACGAACGCAGAACAATCTCAGCGGTTTTCTGTAAAATCACGTGATTGTTACCGTCGTCGTCGCGCTGATCTGAAACTCTCTATTGTTGATGCAGGGCGAAGATGCATCTGAAGCACCAAATGTAGCAGAAATCATGCTTTCCTAAAAAACCTGGGCATTTTGCAATCTTGCATGATGCTCAAACCTTAATTGGCATAAATAAAACATGAAGATTATTCATCACATTTTGTGCATATGAGCTAACTAAGATATGACAAATGCATCATCATCATCATCATCATCATCATCATCATCATCATATATTCTGAAAAATCCGATAAGCATACAATAGCTTTTCCTACGGAGCAGATAATCTACTGAGACAATCACATTGGTATTGTAAATGTCACAAAAATTCTGCTCACAGTATATACAGTACCCACAACGTAAATACATACAGCACATGGATCAGCAATGCAGCTGTTTGATTCAGCCATACTGTATAAGACATTGTCAAATTCATACTTACAGAGTAAAATTGCCACTGTGTAGTAAGATTCTAGTTGTTCTTCGCGAAGGCCATCGTCAAAGTAAAACTCCTTGATGGCCCTCATCATTAAGAGGAAGAACTCCTTCCTGGGGCCACCGTGATCGACTGCTTGCTGAAGAATGAGAATGAAACACAAAAGCAGATTAGATCAAGCGAAAATTACACCATTCAATAACTGTAAGAGACAGTTCACTGTGTTTTACTGACCGCAAATGCACAATCGGCATAGTTTCTTACCTCTCCGTAAAACTGGACATCCAGTGTGAGAAACTTGTCGTCTATAGTGGCAATTTCCTCGAGGCAAGTAGAAATAATGTTGCTTCTATCGACGAAAATGCATTGCGATTCAGCGTCCATAGTTTCTGTAATATCTTCCACTTGCAGTGGCCTCCCTTTCAACAACGTTCGCTGAAATGTCCTTAAGATCTTCGATGCATCTGATCCTATGCCGTTGGCTTTACAATCTAGTATCATACGTTCTATCGTA
Source organism: Calvadosia cruxmelitensis (assembly GCA_900245855.1). Lineage (NCBI taxonomy): Eukaryota > Metazoa > Cnidaria > Staurozoa > Stauromedusae > Kishinouyeidae > Calvadosia > Calvadosia cruxmelitensis. Next base: position 12,144 of record OFHS01002932.1, on the reverse strand, counting down.
CCCATGTCTTTCTCCGCATCCTCACTTGCAGGCGCATTCGTCGTTTCTGCAGTAACTGCAATTGAGTGGGAAGCCACCTCATCGACCATTTCCACAACAATAGGCCCGGCAAACTGAGCAGTGACAGTGGTATTAGATTCCAGGGCTCCACGTTGCGTCTGATCCAATTCTTTCCCTTCAGAAGGTGAAGACGGAGGCGAGTCGGCAATGCCTCGATCGCAGGTCTAGCGATGGCCAGATCCTTACTAGGAACTGCTTTCCACAGATGGTGCAACACTCTTTTAGCGAGGACTCTCTTTGTCCTATTGCTGCTGTTGTGTCGATGCACTTTTGCACAGGTCTCAGGTATATTTTTGCCTGCCCTCCTCCAATGCTTGCTTTTAAATCTTCAGCCGTCCAAAGACCTGGCACAACGCTCAGATCTCTACAATTGGTTGAGCACGTGAGGTACTCAAAACCTCCGCTGTCTTTCAATTGAGGAAACCCTAGAGAGACCCCGTCGATGATGTCACCAGTTGTGACCTTCTGCACAACCACTTGCTCATCATCGCTCAAGTCCAACCTGATTTTCTTCAGACCAAGGCCGGCCCTGTGCAGTCGCAGCTTCTCTGCAGTGTTGGGCACTTGCTTTGTTGTCGTTTCCGCTAAGCACACAAAGTTTGCGGTCCAAGGCCTTGCCGGAGTTGAAGATTTAGCTTTTCGCTTCCTGCAATAGTAAGCATCAGTTGAAAACAATGCAAAGAAGCGCAAAACTCACTTAGTGCTTTTAAGATAATTATACTGGTGATACACATGCTAATCCACTAATACCGCGTTAACGAGTTACCATACATATAATAGACAGGGTTATAAGATTTCTGAATCGCAGATGGTAAACAGCACTTGTTGCAGGATCAGCTAATCCAACTAGTTGCTTTGATCTGTTTTATATACTGATATGGCATACGTCATTGGTGTCTATAATCGAAGGATTACGATGTATGTTTGATCTACACAAACCGAGGCCATAACAAGAGTGAGGCGGAGCAGTTCCTCTGCAGCATTGTAAAGCTGACAGCATACTAGATAATTTATAGATCGTATAGAAAATGCTAAACAACCAAGCACCAATTATGATAAGAATGGTGACTCTTAATTGCAACTGCTAAGATAGACTGTGAATAAATAAGATTACACGCATTTCTGCAGCCTCTACGACAGACGATATGATTAACATTTTCGGTGGGAGCTACGCATTCAGTACATATGCACAATTTCGATTTAAATTTATCCTAGGTAGATCATAATGTTCCTCTCTGATGAAACGTGATAGCAAAACGACTCCACTACTAGTGAAGATTGGCAGATGAGTATTGTTTAGACTAATGAACTTAAAATTGGCGGCACGAAATCATTAAAGCACTATAAAATACGTCTAGCCCACTCTTCTTGTAATCCCTCTAGGGAGGGTTTTGCTCAGGGCTAACAATCATTACTCTTGCAATACTAAATGTCACTGCGAGGCAACATGCAATTGAGGTTGATATCCAAATGTAAGGTTATAACCAGGTGATTGATCCGTCAACATACTGTACAGCCTTTTCTCTTTCAACAGTTACTAAATATATATTACATATAGCAAATTGTCACAGCACAATATCAAATTTGCCCATTTCAATAGTATACACAACTCATCAAACTACAAGTAGCTACTAACCTGCTAGTTGTTGAACCGCTCGTACTTGCAGATGTTCCTGATGACCTGCTACCCATATATAGGAACGTTCTTTCTTGCCTAACTGTGGATGCAAGGCTTGAACTTCCATTCATTCTCCTTCGGCAGAGCTCTCGCAGTCTGACACAATCACCAATTGTAGTTACTCCCAATCGGATCAGTTCACTATCCGTTGCTGCCAAAATAATTACTTCATCTACTTTCTCTTGAGTAAATTTGTCCACCAAACTTCCCAAATTCAATTCTCGAAGAATCCCTTCCATTGCTGACTTAATTAAAGCAGAGATTTTTGAAAAACAGCAAATTGGTATCGAACGATAAATGCGAATGGGCAAGCCGCTAGTTGCGATAGTTTGAGTTAGGGCGCAAGCCCTTATATATCGTAATTCTGGGCGCAATTCGAAAGTATGCAGTGTGTAATATGAGAATGGAGAAGGGCATGTCCTAGTTTCTAAACTGAGACAAATTTGTCCATTACCGTCCACATTGAATAGTCAGCTCTATGAGCGGAGACGGGAAAAGTCTGCAGCAATGACCTTCTCACGGAAACTGCTGTCTCGTTCATCATGATCGACGTGCGGAACACGGCTGACTTCAGTCATTCACAAAACAAACACCCACGTCATTAGTATGGCGGAAAGGAAATTTGCTTTGTTTGAGAGAAGATGATAATTATTAATTAATGATTGATTGTTCGTACGAGTAAAAAATCATAACTGAGTGTTCCCAATTCGCCATGCGCAGTCCCACTGCATGTCGGTATATAATTGAGTTGACCTCTTCCATGGGTGAATACGCCAGGAAAATGCTTTGTTTGTAACGCCATCAGCCGTACTCTTTTCAATGATGGTCAATTTCAGGGATTATTCTTTGCTGTCAAAATCGTAGATTTCAGCTCAAAGCCACGAGCCTAAAAACAAGTGTATCCCGACATGCATAAGGACTGCGCTTGGTCCATTCTGTGTCGACGCATCCATATCAGGCACTATTGTTATGCAGTTGCCTGTATCTCGCAGCACGCGCCTGTCAAATAGTAATAATATTAAATGATATATTCCGCTCTGTTCGGGCTAGGAACGGTGGTACCACATTACAGCGTTTGCTTCATTCTTGTTGGCACGATGACGTCAGTATATTGTAGGGCCGGCAATTGGCAGTACATTTTAAATTATTTTATTCAAAGCCTGAAAAATTCGGCCATAGGTTTATGTCCTTACTTCTTTCTGGATGGTTTTAATTTCAGTCTGAAGTGGATCTTACTCTCATTCATTTTTGTTTTTAATTGATCGATTGACCAATTCATATTCATAATTATAATATCTGGCGAGCGTACGAAGGTTGCCAGTCATTCATTCATACTAGGCTGCTCATACTGGATATATCAATAATGACAGTATGTGATAACATTGTTGTTCTCAGTAAAAATATATTATGTCGATTGATTTTCAGAAATAATTTTATTTTACCTACAATAAACAATCAGCAATGTTTATCGGAAATAAATCACAACGACTCTACGAAAGCACTGTGCAGCGTTTGACCACCGCGCAACGTTTGACCACCGAGCAACGTTTGACCACCGCACAACAACGAAAGCACCCAGAAGTCAAGTGAGAGCACCACGCAGTCCAGTCAAAGCACCCAGCAGTCGAGTAAAAGCACCCAGCAGTCGGGTAAAAGCACCCAGCAGTCGAGTGAAAGCATCCAGCAGTGCAATAAAAGTAACCCGCAGAAGTCTGGTTGACCACTTATGACAGCTGTGGCTTTCCATACTTCACAGCTTCATCCAGTGTCAAACCGCAAACTGCACAATAAACAACAGACTCTTTCTGTCCGATCTACATTTCTAAGCCATCACGATCTTCAAAATCAACCAACTAATTAACCGAGACAAGCAAACAATATCGAACAACGATCGAATCACCTTGCATTGAACCCATCACAGCAAAGTAAAGGTTTTTCAAACTTAAGTCGGAAAAACCATCAAGGCAATCAAGACGTATGCGCAATTATCAAAGAGCGTAACCACGTGTGATTAAATCATTGATATAAATAAATACAGCGTAAAGCCGAAACGAATTCAAGACATTGCGTAAGCACAGTTGAACGCAGCAAAAATTTCCACGATCGCGGTGGGGGTCGACCAACGGTCGGAAGAAGAAAAAACTGAAATTTGTCCCTCCACAACATTGACCCACAGGTTATCATAGTAACCGTGATTCAAAAATGACATAATAGACAGGTGACCTTCCTGTTCAGGTTGGTTTCTACAGAAAGTGTCATTTTGGGGGTTATAACGAGTGGCCGTCACACACAGGTGGCTGCTCTATAGAGGTGACTGCTGATACAGGTTTGACTGTAGTTTTAGCTCAGCTTAAACAACAACAGCTAGTTCAGCTAGCTCACATTCCTATCTGATCTTCAAATGTTTTACTTCTGGCAACTATAAACTTCTTCTAAATGCTTACACTATCTATGTACGACCAGTTCTTGAGTCAAATTCACCTGTTTGGAATCCCTACCCTTTAAAGGAAATAAAGCTTTAGAAAAAGTTAAAAGAAAGTTTACAAAACGAGTATGTATGCCTCTGCAACAAGAAGTGACTTGTTACAAGGACCGCCTAAATTTTTTAAAGGTTGATAGTTTAGAACTCCGTCGAATCAAGCTCGACTTGTACATGGCATATAAAGTTATTTATGGTGTGGTTGATCTTCCCGAGAACAAATTACTCTGTTTACAAGACTGCAATCACACAACATATGGCAATTCAAAGAAGCAAAAGCCATCAGTCATTCCTGTTAATAAATCTACGTTATATTATTTTAGTAATCGAGTCCTTCCTGTATGGAATTCCCTTACCGATGATATTGTTACCTCTGTTTCATTTTCTGTTTTAAACGTCGTTTAGATTCTGTAAATTTACCGCGCTTTTGTAAATGTTATTAGGCTGCACGTATAATGTAAGTAGTTTTACTTTCCTGTGCCTGCCTGTCAATCATTATTACTTATTTTGACAAATAAATCAAAAATCAAATCAAATCAAAATTGAATAGTAGCCATAACTATAAAAAGTAGTTTCAATTAAAATAAGCAGTTTGTTTTCCCGCAACCTAATTGTGGCTAAAATTATGATTAAAATTGACACTACATATCTGCTGGCATCATGTCACGGCTAGTTGGTTGATGAGTGTCCCATGGCATCCAATCAACATTGTACAGAGCTGTATATTTCAGACGTGAGCAAGATATTTTGAAAACTAACGTTTACTTCTCCCAGATTAGTTTATCTCATTTTTAATGTGCCTGATCAATCACATTGAAGTATTCTAGAGTTTAAACTACAGTGAAACCTGTCTATAACGGTCATCTCTTGGACCCGCAAAAATGACCTTTGTACACAGGTGGCCTTTCTGTCCAGGTTGATTTCTATAGCAATTGTCATTTTGGGGTTATGAAGAGTGACCCTTATACAAGTGCTGCTATATACAGGTGGCCGCTAGTACAGGTTTGATTGTATCCAAAAATTGTTATAAAGGGTCATCATACAGCAGCAATGTAATACCCTTTTAAGAACAGCACAACCAGAACATCATCAACATAAATAGGAGACCTTTTTCTCATAGTCGCCAAGGAGGCATACAGGATTTCCCTTGAGGTTGAGGTTCAAGAGGTACGGGATGCTCGACAGAGGAGCTAGACACCTGCAAAAAACAACAGATGATTGAAAACACATGCAGAAAAACCCCTCTTGATTCCTTCTTGAGCATTGGTCTGGCCAAAGGCAAACTGAAAATTGCTTTCTAAACAATACAGAGAAAACGCAATGCATTGGTTAAACTCTCAATGGATTGCTTAACTGCAATACCTAAAATCTAAATGAATATTGACAGCCGCCAGCTCTTGCTACGATGCTACACATGCTACCTTAAATGTGGCACGTAAAGTGCAGGACAGATTCTTAATTCAAACATTCTATGCGTCTATAAACAAATGAAATATATATTACAGTGTATATGTCGGTCTCATGTACAAGCCGACCCTCTGGGTTTCCCTTCAATCTATGGTTTTAGCACACCTAGTGCACTTTCAAACAGCCCTCATGTATATGCCGAGGTGAAAATTTGAGCACCTAATTTGGTGCTAGAAATTTGGCTTATAAATGGCAATAAATGGTATACAAAATGTGAACACTATTTATTGTCATTCATGCCAACATGCTGCCATTATATCGGTATATGCTGTGGACACCAATTCACACTGTCTGATCTGCCCTTCGACATCTGCTATAATACAGCAATGAAAACATTAGCATATCAAGCTTCAACCCATTGCAGTAATTGGCATCATACAAATACCATTACTATGGGTCAAAATGGTCTAATAAACAAGACGAGACAGGATTCAGCAACCGAGTGCCATATTTGATGGGAACAGAAATTCTCCTGTGATCTAAAATAAATTCCTAGATGAACGAAACTAGCAACGTGAGAATACAATCTATTCATAATACAATCAAACCTGTATTAACAGGCACCTCTATAGCAGCCACCTGTGTATAAAGGCCACTCTTCATAACCCCAAAATTACACTTTCTATAGAAATCAACCTGGACAGAAAGGGCACCCGTCTAATAAAGGTCATTTTCCTCAAGTCCCAAAGGTGACCATTATAGACAGGCTTCACTGTACAAACATACTCAATGTCGTCAATGCAATTATTTCCAAGATCCAACACCATCAGCCTAGCAATAAATCAGATAAATAAAGTGCTTACAGACAAATAAGACATGACATCATTATCATAACACATGACATAATAACAATAACATCTGATGAGTTTAAAGGGTACGATAATGATTTATTTCTTATATAGTGCTAAGTACAACAATAGATCAAAAGCGCTTTACAGTGGATAAAAATGACACGTGCATGAGCAGACATCCAACGCCAATACAATGAGCTCATCACAACCGGACTGAAATAAGGTTAAAACACAAAGAAAGAAATAAGTCAAAATGCTGTTTAAAACAACAAGTTTTTATTTGTTTCTAAAAATATTCAATAGATGTAATGTTTCTAATTGCTATCAGCAGTGTAATCCACAGCTGTGACGCCGCTGACTTGCATGTGCGCTCACCCAAGGTAACAAGTATTTTCCATTGGGTGGCGCTAACAAAATGACTTGGTTAGAGCATAGCAATTTTATTACATTTGCTCATATTGCTACCAGGTTTCTCAGATATATAGGTGCTTGGCCAATGGCCATATATATAAATTGAATACTGCCAAACGAAAACATGAGACAAAATGACACAATATTATTACCAGTCTCTGATTATTTTCATTACCTATGTGTCATTGAATGTAATACTACCTTAATTTTCATGCATGACTGATATGATGAAGAAACAAATAAACAAACAAATAGACAAACAAACAAACAAACAAACAAACAAACAAACAAACAAACATGTAAATTCTCTTAATCTTCAGATGTCCATAATGAATTAAATCAAAGCAAGGTGCTTGTTCTTTAGTAAAGCAACTTCATAATTAAAAGGATCGATATTATGATGGTTTGCATAACAACCCTAATCAATCAATGCATTCATTATGCTTCTTGTAATCATACTGGGTACTTACTTCTTGCAGCGTGATACTGTGGCATCAATTGAACTGATCTTATTGTGACTCAGTCGTAGCTCTTTTAATTTACGGTTCTTCTAAAAAATAAACAAACACCAAATACCAAATGTCTATTAAAATGGAACTGGACTATGCTTCTATGGCTTGACAGACAACAATTGTTTCGAATCTTGTGTTAAGATTCGAATCTCAGATTCGAAGTTGAGGTTCGAATAGATTCGAATAATTATGATTCGAACCGCATCCCTACTTGACATGTTTAACTAATAATGCACAATGAGCAGAATAACACTTTGCAAAGAATACATCACTTTGTCGTGGTGGATAGTGGACTTACCTTAATGTATGGAAACTTGTCGAGCATTCCATGTGTCAGAGAAATCTTTGTTAGGTTTGGAAATGGCGATGTATCCAAATTCTGTAGTTGGTTATGAGACAACACTGCCAGAATGCCAATAAAAAATTAAATTGATATTTCAAGACAAGTAATTAATACGATGATACAAGCAACTGGCGCAAACCAGCTAGCGTCTAGTTGTTTGAGAGTACGAAAACAGAGAAGGTATTACAATGCAGCATTTTGGAACTTATGTAGCGAAGAGAGTATAGTGAAACCTGTCTATAGCGGTCACCCCTGGGACTCAAGGTAGAGGTGGCCAGTAATACAGGTTTGACTGTATGCTGCGATACAGCATAATAATATAGACGGTCCTCTACATGAAGAGGCCGTCCCTCTTAATGCCCTTAGTACATAAACTACACCATAAACCACGGTCAGATGCGGCTGACAAAGTAACACAAAAGAAAGACAAATACAGCATAGGAACCTGGACATCGACAGCCCGTCTCTCAAATGTTCTTGATTGACAAAACTCAAAGAGCATTGCTCTGACATGCTCTGAACATCTACTACTGCATGATTTCTCCTGCATTCTGAAAGATACATACTCCAATGGCAAACCAAACACAACTTGGATGCTTCTGTTTATAGGTCAGTAAGAATATCAAACAATGCTTGCTATATTCAACTATGGGTAAACAACTCAATATAAGCCCAGCTCAATATCCTGCTGGTGCTATCATATTCAACAAGGAGGCGGTGCTACTTGGTGGAGCATCAAATTAACTGCCGTGGCTTTCACAACATGTAAATGTAATTATGGATTAGCTCAAACAAGACGAGGGTCACTACATAGAATGGATAAAGGGCAAGTGTTGTACCATATTTCAGGGAGAAAATACAAGATGGAATCTCCCCTCTGGCAAAGGAACAATGAAGCAAAAAGCCACTTTCTAGTGTGCTGCCAGGTATTTTTAAAGCAGTAGCGAACTCTTAGAGAGAGAAATGGATTACAGTAATGTAATGTCTAGAATTGAAATGATTAGAATGCACCAGTACGATTGCAACCACGAAGGCATAACAGAATGGCTATGGAAAACACGGAGCAAGTTTCTCGCTCTTGCTGTAATTACTTTATATTGCTATGATAAAATTGGAACAAAAGCTACATCACAAGAATTTCATCACCTTGCAAAGTGACAGTACATTCATCATATTAGCAGAAACTGTAGGTGTTAACGAACTGTCTAATTGCTGCTTGCCATCTGTCTCTGTTTTGGACCGTGGTGGACAATGTTGTACTATCCATGTGTTGGGTTTTTTGATGTTGCAATAAAGTAATTTTGTTTCTCATTAAATTTCTTACTCAGCTCTACCTAAACTATCGAACTTGGTGGTAGGAGCATTTTAAATTGTGGATTAAATACACATCAACGAAATCTATGTTTTGAAAACCAGAATTATGACATTCAAAGAGCGGAAGGTGTGCTACTCTTATACTCACCAAGGGTATTTAGATCTGGACATCCAGGCCCTGGCTCAAATGAAGATATCTCATTATTGTTCATAATGAGAGCTTTTAATTCTGCAAGGAGAGGAACAAGTTTGCAGTTAAACTCTATCACCACACTTATCCTTCCCTGCATAATAACTAATTTGGCCTTGATGGTTGGTTGATCGGAGGAGCATTGGCTGCTATGCACAGCTGCTGATTCTGCTGTTGCCGATTCTGCTGCTGCTTGCAAATCTGTCACACTCCCACAACCAAGCACCAGTCACACTGACAAACAGCGGAAGGAGCAACTATTAATATACTAAAGCATATGATATTGTCAAGAGATTACTAAGAGGAGGGCGGGTGGGCATTGATAAGCAAGTGGCTAGTGGCTAATGGTATCGCGAGCGGATAGCAATAACTAGCATGGAGTCAGGCCAAAGCTGGAATGGGAGTGCCATGCAGAAGTTGTTCTAGATATGCGCGCATCTCATCTGGCGTACATTCTCTAATTACCAGTGATCCCTGAGAATAGGGCCTAGACTCTCTATCTCAGATGCTGAGGCACAAATGATGTGAGTTTAACTTTGCTTAGATTTCATATAACCACATTAGATTTCCGTGAGCCATGCCCTGAATATTGAACTGACAGCAGAAATTCATTCACCATACCTTTAAATCCTGAAACATCTCCAATCTTCTTCAATCGATTATGACTTGCATTCAACACTGCAATGGAATAAAACGTTTAGTTCATAAGATATGGTATCTGCTCCGAGAAAAAAGCTTTGTAAGGTTATCGGATTTTTCAGGTTAAATGATGATGATGATGTATAATACTTACTAAACTCAACAAACACCTATATTGTCAACACGCCTACAATGTAATCAGGGTCGTTTTAACCAGTAGGCACTCAAAGAACGTGCTATAGGCCCTCAGTCTGCATAGGCCCTTCTCAATGTTAGTTCAAAAATTCAAATTTACAGTATATTGAGATCTAGGGCAGTGCGCAATCAACTGCAGAGTGCTACGGAGTTAATTTTCCTAATTTGCTGTTTGTGGGCAAAAGCAACATCTTCAATTAGGGTTGTACCGATCAGCTAAATCCTAACCGATTCGATCCGAACCGATCTCTGCTTCCTAAAAGCCGATCACCGATCAGAATAACCAATCAAAGGATGATGTCACAACATTGGCTGCAAAATATTAATCTTAAATAACTAACATCTTTAGGCAAATTGACATATAGCACTTCAGTTAAAAATAATTATATTAATGCAAAATAACTATTTACCTTACATTATCAATGCTTCGACATTCTTACATTAGTCAGTTTGCAAAACACCTATTATCCGCTTTACAGACATTCATTTCAAATATAGTATAATGGTTTATTGATTCAATTTCACAAAGACAAATGGAAGAACTTGGAAGATTTCTACTAGACATTTCAGTTTACTTCCCATTTCACTCAGTATTGTGTTTTTATTTGGAAAGAAAGCTTTACGATGAAAGTATGAACTTCTCCTTGTCAATGTTGTTCAAATTATTTTCATGCTGCGAGTGGCCGCTTAGTACGCGATGGAACAATAGACTGTTGCTTGCAGGCAGCAACGCGGAACAAAAATATTCACGTCACCATTTCCACCATTTCCATTTTGAAGAAGCGGCTGCATATGAAACTTGATCAGGAAGCAATTACCGAAGGCTTGAATCGAAACAGATGGCAGAATACTTCCAGCCGACAATCAATGTCACTCGTGTAACACAGAGCAAGTAGTTAAACATGTAGTATTTACCGTGGAAACACACTTCTGAGAATTTGCTTACGTCGTAGCAAACTAGCGATGATCTTGCCATGTAATTTGATTCATGAGAACATGCCATAGAAGAATTTACGTGAATATTGACTCAATATTAAATTACTCTGTGCAAAATGTGAGCGTCATTTGCTTGTGATAGGAATACGAAACGCGTCTTGCAATTGATGTTTTGATTGGTAGAGTGATCGGTTTCCTGTTGCTATGATCGGCTTTTCCGATCAAAACCGATCAACGTCTGATCGGCACCGATCAAACAGAATTTGTTTGTCCGATGGAACCCTATCTTCAATATGCCAATGGGTGAACATTTTAACACTAGTACGTTTCGGGCTATTTAATCATTACAAATTAGGCCCTCCTTGGGTAAAGTGCTTTAGGCCCTCTCAATGCTTAAAACGGCACTTGTAACGATGCAGATTCCTGCATCATGTATGCTGCATAACACCACAAAGGGTGAGTGCTGATTGATCACACAAAAAAATGTGCGGCAGGTCAATAGTAAATTGCAACAACAACTAAAAGATAAGGCCAGAAAGCAGAGGAACAAAACAAGGGACAGATAACAATCAGGGGATTGTATCATAAGTGTGATACAGTCAAACCTGTGTTAGCGGCCACCTCTATAAAGCAACCACCTGTGTATAAAGGCCACTTTTCATAGCCCCAAAATGAGACGTTCCATAGAAAACAACCTGAACATAAAGGCCACCTGTCTATAAAGGTAATCTTCCTCAGGTTCCAGTGGTGACCGTTACAGACGGGTTTCACTGTACCCTTATTCCCTTGCAGAATAACGAAGTAAAAAATGCCACAGTTATAGGCAATATTGCACAGAAGCCTGTGCTGGTATAAACAATCTACAGCTACATGTAGTTAAGTATAGTTTAAGAAAGGCGAAGCGTGGCTTCCATTCAGATGAGCTCACTTAGTAAACAGTGACCATTAAGAATTGGAGCCCAATCGGAGGAAATGTAACACCTAGACTGATTCCAGACAAAGTATGTTGCATGCCAGTGCTAGGCATGATGTTCTAGTTACATATTACGTCCGCGTGGCATGCATTATATAGGTTATGATGACCTTTGAGTTAAAACCGAGCCCTGAACGACTGTGCTTATCAAGGAAG
>OFHS01002931.1:2977-18821 GCA_900245855.1 Calvadosia cruxmelitensis | reverse complement strand
GATAAACTTGTTTTAGGAACATGATTTTGAGCTGAAATCTACAATTTTGACAGCCAAGAACAATCCTCGCAATGACCATCATAGAAAATAGTACGGTTGAATGCGTTTCAAACAATGCATTTCCTAGCGTCTCCTCTGTTGCAGAGGCCGNTATGTTGTAACTACAATATGTTATAATTATAATGTTCTAGGTAATACAGTACAATAATTGTAATCCAGTGACTACAGTATGTTATAATTATAATGTTCTAGGTAATACAGTACAGTAATTGTAATCCAGTGACTACAGTATGTTATAATTATAATGTTCTAGGTAATACAGTACAGTAATTGTAATCCAGTGACAGCTGGTTTGACAATGTTGACTGTTGTTCAGTGGCAAACATCTACAGAAATAATGGCCGATGTAAAATTAAAAAAAAAGAGTAATTTTCCAAGACTTTATTACATCTCCCAAGTATTTTGAAGGTAGTAAGTAGCCACAGGAAATTACCTAGAAAATGTATTTCAAAATAATCCCAGATATTAAAATAATCAGCTTTCATTTTGATATCGTTTTTGCTTCGAATCGTTTGGAATGACGCAGCTCTGCGGTATGATTCCTCATAGTTTGATATTTCTTGCAAAATAATCCAAAGAAAGTCCATTCAACACATCGAGTATGCGTTCTCAACTTGACATCAAAACATGGAATTTGTAAGAAATCGAAGAAGATGTTTCCAACAGATCTGGAGTCTCCTGAATTGACTGCTTTCAGACAAAGCCGGAATTCTTCATCACAGCTACAACTGGAAACAGTCGCAAAGAGCGTGTTTTCCAGGTGATGTCTTATGCTTCCAGAAGGAATTGTATCGTTACATGAGTCGTGGTTACGACAGCAGATGTCTACGTCTTTTTTGAAACCAAGATCGTTGAACGAAGAGGAAATGTTTCCAGGTCCACAGTACTTCGTACCTAAAATAAAATATGAATAAATTAATAAATTAATAAATTAATAATATATATAAATAAATTATATATATCATTGTATGTACGTCGAAATATATTTCTGAATGACATGCGAACTATACGGTCAGAAGATGGGAACAGTTAAATACAATCAGATAGTTAACGGAAAGATAAATTTTCATTAGAGATAAATTTTCATGAAATCAGATTTTGAGATGATTTGATGTGAAGACGAACGGGAGAGTGGAGCTAACAACTTTACTAATATCATGTTTATCGAAGATAACTAAAAACAGGACAACTGTTTCGAAGCTACTTTATGAAATGAGTACATGGGATGCAGCTGTTTGTTTCTAATCGTTTTTCTGATGTTTGAATTTTGTTATCACATTAATAATCTTTTTCCAGGCAGCAGCAAGCAACATGGTGTAGTTTATTTGAAACAGATTATTAACATTTAATAATAGAAATCTTGACTTATACATTGACAAACAATCCGGTTGAGAACACATGGAATTGCAACAGGATACGCTGTGTAAGATTCGAAGACGTAAGAGAAGCAAAGACAAGTACACCACTCAGAGAAGAACACACTTCTCAAGTTTAGGTGCTCGAAATTAATAACTATAACAAACTGTCAAACTCACACTACACAGCAAGAAAGTGCTCTTTCCGTAAGCTGCTACAACGAGAGAGAGGGCGAAGGTCACGTGCATACGGACTGCTCCGACGCTGCCTCATTTTCATGCAGCCTCTAACACAGGTACATACACACACGCTGCATTCAGATTAGAGCACTAATGTTATCCAATATAGTTCTAATTGGCTATAGATTTATAAGCAATAATAAGTAACACTAAGTAGCACTGATTGACTAACTTCAGACACTCGGGTTTTAATTGGAACTCGTAGTCTATTATCCTCGCGAACCCAAAATGAGCTATCGGCTCGTCTACATTGACGATAGGAACCCCTCCCTGGACGCCTTCCATTTGTCTCGATCACGGGCTAGTCGTGGCCACGCTAGCCCCAGGTGGCGTGTGAGGTCGTCTCGCCATCTTGTGTATGGTCTCCTCGCAACCTTCTCCACTGCCTTGGTGTCCAGTCGGTGACTCTGATAGTCCATCTGTTGTCACTGAACTTGGAGATGTGGCCGGCCCATCTGTGCTTGGATTGTCTGATAGCAGAAACAATATCCCTGACGCCGGTCTGTTGTCTGATCCAGGTGTTTCGGATTCTGTCTCGCAGAGTGATACCAAGCATGCACGCTCCATCTTCCGCTGTGCAACCGCAAGTGTCTCCTCCAAGGTGTCACTGAGGGCCCATGTCTCGCTCCCGTATGTCATCGTCGGTAGAACATATTCATTGAATACTTTCATCTTGATGGACATACTGGCCTTCTTGCTGCGCATAATGTCGTCGACTCGCCTGAAGGCTGCCCAACCTTCTCTTGATCTCTGGGAGAAGGTCTCCATCTCGCGTGATCCATGACGATATCGCCAGCAAAGTCCAAGTGGGCAAGGTATTCTCCGTCGATGTTGATCCCACGCTCCTCCCAGTTGATCGATGGGGTCTTGGAGGCATGCAGTGAAGAGTCTTGGTGAGATGTTGTCACCTTGTCTGGATCCCCTCTGTAGCTTGATCTTGTCGCTCGTCTCATGGAGTCGCAGTGTCGCAGTTGCACCATTGTAGAGGTCACGGAATAAGGAGATGATGTTGAGGTCAACTCCTTGACTCTCCAGAGCGGTAAACATCGGAGTGAACTCGATGGAGTCAAAGGCTTTTTCATAATCCACAAAGGCAAAGCAGGGTGGGATGTTGAACTCATTTGCCTTTTCCTGGGGCTGACTGACGGCTTGAAGGTGGTCGATGGTGGAAAACCCAGATCGGAAGCCCGCTTGTTCTCTGGGTTGATGGTGATCCAGGGTGCGAATCATTCTTCTCAGAAGGATCTGGGAGAATACCTTGTAGATGATGGGGAATAAACTGATTGGTCTGCAGTTTTTTATGTCAGCTGTGTCGCCCTTCTTGTGGAGAATGACGACCATCGCGTTCCTCCAGCTGCTTGGAACAAGTCCTTCCATGAGACATCTGTTGAAGAGGTCGGTGAAGATCTCAATGATGGGCTCACTGCCATCCTGCAGTATTCCTGCCGTGATGTTCTCCTCTCCGGGTGCCTTGTCTCGCTTCAATCTTCTGATGGCGGCTCTGACCTCAGATGTGATGATGGGAGGTGGTGGTGTTGATGCTAGCATGCTGGTGGTGGTGAACGGTTGGTCTTGTGGACGTCTGGTGCTGTAGAGATTGCTATAAAATTCTTCGCACCTCTTAATCAGTCTGTTGAGGTCGTTGATGATATTGCCGTCCTCTTCCTTCAGGGAAATGATGTTTCCCCTGCCGAGGCACTGTTTCCTCTTGACTAATTTGAGTCCTCTGTTCTCCCTCAGGGCCTTCCGCTGTTGCTCTTCACTGTAGCTTCTGATGTTATCTGTCAAGTGACGTCAGATAGCTTTGCAGATCTCTGTGTACTCAAGGTTTTGAAGGTTCGATCCACGACGCTTCATCTGACGGCGCTTTTCTCTCAGCTGCTTAGTGCCCGCAGATAGCTTGTCAGGTCGCGGGGGCTTGTCTTGCCCTACTGTCTTCACTGCTGTCTCTAAGATGGCAGTGGTAATGTTGTTGCAGTGTTCACTGAGATCTGCCTCGTGTATTGTGGAGCGTAATGTTCTAAATCTGTTAGCAAGGTGTAGCTGAAACTGCTCTGCATTCGCTGACAGAGCAATATGTTTTGGTCGCTTGCCCCCTCCGATTAATCTTGCCCTTTCCAGCTTGGTGTTGATGGTGAGTACAGCACGGACGAGGCGTTGGTCACTGCCGGTGTTAAAGTTGTTGAGGACGGAGACATCAGTGAACGTCTGTGGTTTATCCGTCATTATGAAGTCAATTTCATTCTTTATCTCTCCATTGGGAGAGATCCATTTCCACCGTCTGTTCGGCTTTTTATTGAAAAAGGTATTCGTGATCTTCAGCCGGTGTCTCTCGCTGAAGTTAACATGGGTGTCACTTCTGGTGTTTTTGATATCGTAGCCATGAGATCCGATACATGACTCCCTGGTTCGTTGGACCCAATCTTCACATTGAAATCGCCCAGGACGATGTTGTAGTGCGCCTTACTGAGGCTGAAGAGGTTGTCGATGTCCTCGTAGACCATGTCGACTTCTTCGTCTGCGTGGCTAGATGTAGGGAGATAGGCCACAACGATGTTGAGATGGTACTTCTTACTGATCTTGACGGTGAGCTGCGCGACTCTGTCAGACACACCTTTGAAGCTGATGACATTGCCTGTGATATCTTTGTGCACTACAAAACCGACTCCATTGTGATGGGTGTTGCCCCCCTGTAGCATATGCTATGGCCACTGTTGCTTAGGGTCAAGCAGCCTTCTCCCTTCCATCTGGACTCGCAGATGCCAATTGTATGTCGAATTTAATTTTTAATAACTCCTCCTCGAGGTCGATGGTCTTTGCGTCGATGGAGAGTGTCCGTGCATTATAGGTTCCGATATAACATTTCCAATGGCAGCCTGTTCGTACCCAGTGATTCTTGGCACCCTCTGCTCCTTTGTTGTTCCTCTCGCTGCCTTGGGTGGTAACGCCGGAGCTGCTGGGGACTGAGGGCCTTGGCTTTGTTGTGTCTGTCATGATGAGGAATGTAAGGTTGAGTACTTGATGTACTTCTATATCCAGGGGGTGTGCCATACTCGCCACGCTTGGCCTGCGGGTTGGCGAGGACAGTTGGTCCGCGGCTGCTTATTTTCACAGCTAACCTTTAAGAAGGTCGTTCCTCTATCCGCCACATGAGGACGCGTCCGATGGGGGATGTCAGCCCCTACCCTGCAAGATCTTACTAGGGGCATCTACATTACGCAGGTATATCCTGGAGTGAAGACACGAATAAATTAATACAATAAAGTAAAATAATGTTAAAAGTCAAAGACACTTAACTAAACTAAAATATGTTAAGTATTAATTACTGAGCGGTGATTAGTATGTCAATATGGTCTTTCTAGCAACTTTCCTTCAGTTTCCATTCCTCGTAGTTCTCTTTGAACAGCGCTGGAGAAGCATGTGATTTTGACGTCAGTGGTTTTACGTCGTCTGGGATATTTTCATTTTTGTGCGTTCAGTTTACGTCATTATACCTCATAATTATTGCAAATTCTCAAATTATAATAAGATTAATATTTTGTTATCTCGATTGATGTGCCACATACTATTTGAATAAACGGAAATAAAATCTTATATTTATTTGAACTATATTTTGTGAGGGGGCATACAGTATGTACACTTTATTCAATTGAAAATGTGAATAAATAATGTGCAATAAATGAAAGAAAGTTAATACTTAATACGATGAAACTTGTCTCATGTACAAGTATCTATCGAAACGCTATGAATCACTGTCAGACGTAGCCTGTGTGCCGGCAAACTATTTGTTATTTTTTCGTTAAATTTAAACTCTAGTTTTGATGAGAACATCGGGTCTGCGCGCTTGCTAAGACCAGACGCAATTACTGAAATGGCAGGATTTATTCATTTCAAAAAGATCTAGGGTATGTTTGCTTTTCCAGAGGATTCTTATCTGTCTGCTTAAAAGAGGAATCGTTACATATTTAATTTAATGTTCAGACGCACAAATTGCATGGATCTTAGCACGAATAATCTGTTTCATCGCGCCATCGCGCACACCACAACATGCCGGTTGTCAAACAGAATAAAATTGTATACGAAAACAAAGAATGTTGCTACATAATGCTGTTATCTTGGGGAGATTTACCTGGAAAAAAGAAATCGAAGAACAGCTGTCTCTGGACGGCATTCTTGTCTACTTTACTTTCATTTCCAATTAACGGCTGTTGTCGTCCAAGATCTTTGATTAGATTCTTGTGTGGTCTGCCGACACCACTGACGGCGCTTAAGACCGCAGATGCAAGAACAAGAAAGGATTTTATAAAATATCGACAGCGGAATCCACAAGTATAGAACATGGAGGTCGTTTGCTTTAATTTACATTAAAACTATTTTCCAAAGAAGCCAACAGCGAATGATAGGGAATTTCTAAACTTTCTGCAAATCAGCTTGGCCCGTGGCTTGTCCGTAGTTTGTTTTCGAACAAAGTTGTAAACAATGTTTACAAGAATTGTTTTCTGTTTTGAAGTTAGTGAATCGTGGCCATTTTCCCGATGTGGCAGGATGCGAAAAATCATTGAGTTTTTCTTGCTTTTTACTACAAAGGCGTGTATGCAATGCTACCATGTACCTATCTCTCCGCTACGACTAACGGAATATAATTAATATAACAAATTCGTATTATTGTCGAAATTGAAGTCTGCCAAGTGCCAGCAATTAGTAATTGATGATTTTAAGATTTTTGAAACATGTAACCACTTTTTCGTTCGAGGAGAATCTTTCTAGTTTGTTGCTTATAGTTCTTTCTGCAACATGTCCCTTGTCAATCCCTGTGATTTTGCCTTGTGGTTGGCCTGCTTAAACATCTTTTTCAGTGCCATTTCATCAATTGAACGATATAGCTCTATTTAGATAACATAATTGTTATTATTACAGCTTGGAACATAGCCATATATATAACTTTTCGAGCTTCCAAAACAGAGCTTCCAACCCTTTAAGGGTAAAAAGAGGGAGCAGGAATCTAAAATAAAGAACTGAATGACCACGCCCTTTTTGTACAATACTGAGATATGAGTTTTGTTTCGTAAGGCTTGATTTCTATGCAATTTTCTTGAAATTGGAATTTGATAGTTTCNGGCTCGGCAGCAAGCTATCTTGATTCTCGTAAAAATATATCTGTAATGAAATGTAATATTTTATGTAATATATTTTAATATTCAATGTGTCCCGTAGAAGCAGCATTTGAAAGTGTCTCCAATAAATTGATTTTCGTTGTTGACATCATTTACACGGAATCCAAGACAAAGACGCTGTCCGAACTTTCTATGTGCCAGTTCGTCCGAAACAAAGCCATCCTCTCGATTTTCTGTTGGTTGAAAGTAATTACCTTTAATTACATCGATTTAAATGGCGTTTCACCGCCAAATATTTTGTTTTCGTGTTGCAGATCGCTCAAGAAAGTCAACTCGAAAGGAACCTGTCGCAAGAACAAGATATGACATTCTATTGCAATTTACATGTAAGTTACCAAGGTAACTGTTTCGTTTGGACGATCGAAGTTGAGAGGATGCGAGGTTGTAACTGAATTGAGTTAGATTTATTGTTGTGTGTGGACATCTTTGCTTTTTCGTTAGCCTTAGGACAACCAAGGTACAGAGTTGTGGGCTTACTAAGATTATCTCAAATGTTGCTGAGTATGTGATCCGCTTATCACTTGAGCCAATTTCTAGAAATACTTCTGCATATAGAATCCAATATCTACGGAGCCAAAATATCTTAAAAACAGAGATCTTTTACGCAAACGTTCCTCATCGTACAATGAAAGTCTCCGCTAACCCTCCCTGCTCGATTATTTGCGGTTAGATTTTCTAAAGCTTTGTAGTAATTCCATCAGGATCTGTGTACGCTTGTGCTGTGATCAAGCTAGAAGATGAAGTCTTTGTTTTTACCAAATCACCCAAAGGAAGATTCTGTTGGCAATTCTTTCTGACAAAGAATGTGTCATTTGATTTGTAACATGGAATGTATTCATTTTAAAACCACGATTTTATACCCATGTAATAGAGAAAGCTATTGAGTCTATTGTTATTGACCGCATCTAAATTATCAAAAATTGCTCAGATTTAACGATTGAAATTGAGATAGTGAATGTGTAATGGTCCATCAACACACAACATATTTTGTAAACAGTTTTGGAAATTCTCGAAATAGCTGATAAAAACAAAAAGTTTACTTTGAGACAAATTATCATGTGTTAACGTCTAGTGTACGAATGACAGCTGAAATCGAATTCAGATTTATCTAAAGACCTGGATGACAGAAATCTGTCGACACCAACAAACGAATTATCCCGATAAACCAGCTTCTGCTGCTTGCGGGATGAGAAGATTAACAACGTCCGATTGCTTTATAAGTCCAAGCCATCAGGTGCTGTCTTCGTAGCTCATGTTATCCGCACCTACAACGAAGAGGTTCGCACACTACACGGCGAAAACTTCCGTCTTTGACTATGTCATACAAACCGCAATCTTTCTGACTTGTTTACCCTCATTGTAGACTCAACTGAAGTGCCACAAGCAGAAAACTTCTGTCTCTGCTAGGCGACAACAAAGCTCCTCATTCCAGAACATTACAGCAACCGACTAGAAAAGGTAAATTGCAAACACTGAGTGCAATAAATGAAGATTGATTTGTTGTGTCATTTACACATATTCTTTGTTTGTGAAATTAACAAGGGTTAAATTGAACTCTCTCTGCCGTCCTTTGGGCTGCCTGTTACTAAACTGTCCTGTTGTATTATGTTTCATTCGATATGTTGATAATAGTTTTTTTCGTTTTTATGTAGTATATTTGAGGTTCTTCATCATGCACTTATGCGTTTAGATTTTTCTTGAAGCGACACTTTGACGTAAGACTTTCCGAGATAGCTACATTTTCCCATGCAATGTGCTCTTCTTTTGTTCTTCTTCGAAATTAGTCGTGCGCTTGTCCCCCATAGACTTCTGCTACACTTTTGCTAATAGTTCTCCAAGCTCGCTACTGGTACTGTTGCACTATAGCGTTTACATATAGTTGGTGCTAACACGCTACTTAACGGGAAATTGTGCGAGTTTTACGGAAGAGAATAGTCCCGAATAACAGCGTAGCCTTGACGCAATGCGGCTTCGTCGTGTTGATTTGCCAATTCGAACATGGGGCTTCATAGGTCAGGTCATGGTTGAGTTCATGAAGAAAACGTTTCTCCAGGGATCTGTCTTTCAAATTTCATGAGTTTAATTGATAATTTCAAGCATTAAATCAACCGCAGACCTACTAACGCATCGCTGTCAAAAACTCACGCGAATTCTCAATTTCAAATTCCAATAGAAGATTACTAATTAGTAATTACTATAATTTTTATTTTCTACTGATAGCCTGGCGTACAGTGTCCTGTAACATTCTTGGAAATAACGTATTTAATCTACATAATAGAATCATATTCTAACTACAGTAGCTATTCTTTGTTGCAACTCAGCCTGTTTTAGGCACTATTAATTTCCGTTTCTGAAAATACTGCCTTGAAGCCAAGCTATGTTTGCTAAAATTGTTGATTTGGAATGGGCTCCTTGAAGTTGTTGTGCTTTGCGATCGAATGATTCGATAGAGATCGATTTCAGTCTCTTGGTAGGCTTATCTGCGATCGCGCCATCGCGTAGCTACATTGGACCACGTCATGTAATTTCACGCAATTATGGGATAACAAAAGTCTTCACGGCCCCGAGGCTTGGAAATTGAGCCATATCCCCAACGGTCGTACACTTGCAAACGAGATGCAAGCCTGAGACGGATGAGAATCCCTCCAATATTAACCGCGCGTGCGCACACATATCAGGGGACAGCCCCCGTCGGGGAAACCGCTAGCCCCCCATCGGGGAATCTGCAGCTACTCTGTCTGGGAAAATTAAGCTCGATCGTTCGTAGTTGTGGCAATTTATTCTGCAATCCTTTTTAAACCAGCCGTCCTGCTGGATAGATCCAGATGATGAGCTAATTGCGACATATCATGAGGCTCAGAAATGCGAATTTGGTATTGATTTCAATGTTCACGCAAGCCAAGCCCCTCGTCTGAAATTTTCTGGCGCCACCCCTGAGGCCCTGACACAAATGTATTTAGCGTTTATGAGTTTAGCGTTTCAGACAACTTCACAGTTACTAAGTTTATCCACTTCATTAATAAATTAATAGTCCATGTCGAGTTAAATTACCCACTGCGATCCACTGGAGCCGATCAGGACTCACTGACAGAAAGGATCAGAACTCTTCTTCTAATTTAAATCGAAATTTACTCTTGCTTCGATTCAAACACGATTCAAACAATAAAAACTGTGAATAAAAATCAGGTAATGTTAAATTTCAAAAGTTGATTACAGAATTAAGCTCTCTGTTTTGCCTTGCACAATGTTGCGAAATTGGTAACTGCTACGGTACGTAGTTTTTCACGCTATTTAATTGTTTGTTGAACAAACGTGTTATTCTATAGTAGCGCTGATTTGTTTTCCTTCAACAGTCAACAATTAATTTAGCTTTTTTGAAGTGCTGTGGGTGATATCAAGCTGTGTTTAACATAGTCAGTGACAGCTGGAATAAACACACTTCTCCACAGAAAGCCGAGAGGCTCATCACGTTATTCGCCGTCTTTCATTGATTGAAACTCACTTTTATTTCAGAATAGTAAGGAGTTTGAAGTCAAACTCACCCGAAGGCTTCTATTTGTAACTTGGAAATATCGGATACCGTGATTCCGATCCGTTTGTTGATAAGACTTGTTCCGGTGAGCTCCAACTTTGTTACAATTTCGGAAAGTTGTGTCCAATTTATTGAAAATTCCACGAGTGGGTGAGTTATCTGTTCAACGCAGTCGTTTCGCTGTTATTTTTGCAGTTGGTTGATGTATCTTTGGAAGTGTCTATCGTGCAGCGGCATAGATATCGCGGTCTGTGTAAAATTAATGTGGTTATTTGTTTATTCTGTGCCCGCTATAAGGTGTCGGATGCCTGCGACACCATTGACAATAGCGCTATCACCCCTTCGTCACCATGGTTAATTCATAGCGCATGAATTTGGTTGTTTTTGATTTGCCAGGCTTTGTTCTCCACCAATGTCAAACCGTTGAGGTTTTAAAACGTGCAATATGCTCTTGGACACGAGGAATTTCAATCGCAAATTATTATGGAATGCTGTTGTTGGGAACGAGAGCAACTCAAGCGTTGGAGGGATGTTTAATCAATCAATTGGCAACAATACAACCTCTGCTGACCCTTACGCCGTTTCGCCAACCCTGTTTGTGATTTTCATTCTTGGTAGCTTGTTGGCTCTTGTTGGTTTGGCGGGGAACTTACTCGTTTGCTGGGTTGTATTCAAGCGCAAAAGGATGCACACGGTTGCCAACATGTTTCTGATGAACTTAGCCGTTGCAGATGTTCTTGTTTTGATTATCAATTGCCCGCTGTGGATTATACGCGAGACAACTGCGTGGCCATTTGGTTCAGCTGCCTGCGTGGTTCTTCCCGCAGTCTCGGATTCGTTCTACGGTGTCTCGCTTGGATGTATTACTATGATTGCTTTACATCGATATCGAATGATAATGTGGCCAATGAAGAAGCAACTACTAATCACTCACGTCATATACATCGTGATTTCTATTTGGGTCGTCTCCTTGGCAACCATCTCCGCACCGATCTTCACTATTCTGAATTACAAGGCCGATACCAAGCAGTGTTTATCGCTTTGGCCGAGCAAGAGTGCTTTCGTTGCGTACCAACTTGTGATGTTCATCGTATGGTATATCTTTCCGTTGGCTGTCATCTCAATTACGTATTTCCATATTCGCGTTCACTTACAACATCAGATGAATCCAAACTGGCTCGGATCGCCCGTCACTTCCAGATACCGTGTCGTCAAGAGCAACGGTAGTCATAGTGATCCAATGGATTCCCGCGTGCTTGGTATCCAACGCGCGCTGAAGTTACTCGCCCCAGTCGTCATTGCGTTCTTTATGCTAATGTTGCCGTGGAATGTTTTGCGAGTGGTTGCTGTGGCAACGAGTATTTCCAATGTACCTCACATCGAGCACGTCATGCATTTCAGTGCCACCTTGTTGATCGCAAATTCGGCTGTCAATCCGTTCATCTATTATTTCGTTTCGCGTGAATTTCGAAAGGAATTCAGGAAGTTTTTGCCTATTAAAAGCTTCTGTCCGCGACCCCCCGGCGCTGAAGAGAGACTTGGAATCGAGAGTCAGACATCATTGTTAACGAAGAGAGAAGGCATGTCGAGAATTCTGGGTCTTGATATATTAGGACGATTGCGTGGTGTCACAAGAGAAAGCACATTATAGTCACTTATTATCCGCATTCCACCTGTGAAAGATGCTGTGAAATTAACAATTGTATATACAGTACAGTAATACCGGAGGATTGGTTTTAGGATGGTACCTCCCGTGTCATTTTCAGAGTGAATCAGAACTTGCATAAATTATGCTATTCTGTGCTACTACTCGTTATAATATATTAATCATAATTATTATACATGTTATTAACGTATGGAAATGTATCTATACAGTATTGGTATTAAAAGTCGAATAATATAATTTGAAGGCATTCCTTTGTACTTCCGGCCAGAGATGATTTTGCAGTACAAAGTGTTTCCGTTGTCCAGGTAACGGGTATACGCGATATCGATCGGCTCTTGATACACACACGACCTAAGTTATGCTGTTATGTTGAGTAAAAACAGCGCGGAGACAAATTCAAAACAACATGGAGTAAGATGTTGAGTGATGATTGGTCGTTCTCAATGTTATGCAGGCCAATTTGGAACGCTAGGCACAGAGTATGAGTCCCTTCTTTGTTCTCTGAATAATCGAAACCAATGAACCATATTTCTTACAATTCACTACTGGACTGAAATTTCTCCGTTGAAAATTCCGCAATCCTTTGAGCTTGGCTAATTTTCCTTCCAGTGATAACATCATCTGTGTCGAAAGTTGCCACACTGGAGAGAGTTCTAGAACGACTAACAAACTCTGTCCCAATCTTTGTGATGTCATAGCTTTGTCTCTCCTTCCAAGGCCACGTGAGAGATTTTACCCATCGTGCCATGCGCTGAAAGCAGTTCATTTGATTATGCATGTAGATAATTGGATTAAAAAGACAGTTCAGTTGAATCAGCGTAAGAACGGCAACGAAACCCCCGTCTGATAGACGTTTGGCAATTGACATGATCAATGTGAGTATGGCAACAGGCCACCAACACAAAGCGAACGAAGCCAATGTGATAACGATGAAAGACAATAGTTTCCTTTGTCTAAGGAGCCTCCGTTTGGAAATCTGAACTCGTTTCATTGTCTTCTGTTGCGAGGTGGAAACTTGAAGTGTTCGTAATGACTTACTGCAAGACATCACATAATGAAAAATACTGTAGTATGCCACAATCATGAGTATACTGAAAAGTGCTATTAAAGAACAGGAAAAATATGGGAAAATATCCAGTTGGCAGTAATGATATATCAAGGATATAACAGCAGCCATAACCATGGCTAAAAACCACGAGATGCCAATCAAGATGTAAGTACGTGTCACGTTAGACATTCCCTTGTAAGACCATGTCCAACGAATTGCAAGCAAGCGATCAACGGCAATCCATGATAAGTTAAACAACGAACAGAAAAATACAAACGTCAGAATGGCTTCGAAAGCGTAAGCATGGAAATCGAGGTAGGATTCCGACGGAATGATGTTGATTTCATAGAACAATAACAACTCGATGAAATGAAACAGTAGAAATAGACAACCAGCCAATAGATCTCCAATGCATAAGCTTGACAGAAAGTAAGAAGACATCAAGTTTGCAGAACGTCTTTTTCGGATGAAATGTAACTCGATGGCGTTGAATAGAATTATTAAAATGTCGATTACAACGAAGGAGATGAAAACAGCTGCAAAATCCATTTTGTCCGTGCAAAGTAATCCTAAATAATCTTTCTCACAACGAGTTGCATGGTACAGTCGCTTTAAATTGTTTAATCGTGCTGTGATTTTCCGGTTTCGTGTCTGTTTGTCTTCTGTCAAGCATAAACTCCTGTCTAGGGATATCTTGACCATAAATTTAAGATCTCCAAAAGTGTAGCAAAATCTTTAAAGCCCAGTTTCGTATGATTTGAATTATTTGGAACGCTGGTCTTTCATTTCAGACGTCGTACAACGAACTGGGCATTCCATAAACGCACTACTGATTTTGAAGTCTGCCCGCAGAAGCCCCCACCAACGCCGAAATAAACATCAATGCGTAGGATTTCAGCTAACCCTGTGTCTCGCATCGTTGCGGGAAAAGCAATTAGCCAAAACAACAGACTGTGACACAAAGACCACATATTATTTTGTACAACTGTCGTTCCTTGTAATTCATCCATTTTTGTTTAGGATGAACAATTAGATGAGGCTTGATTTGCTTCGAGACAAAACACTCAGGCGTGGTTTGATCAGTTTTAACTCGTTAATCGTGCACGTGAGGTCTTCGTGTTTGGAAATGCGAGGTTAATGGTAATCGTGAAAGGGCAAAGTAAGTTTCATTCCTTTTTAGGTACAGTCTGGGACAAGTTAGCACAGAGTTGCACCCACTAGTATAAAATAACGCAGAGCCAAATTGAGCAATAATATCGAACACGATGAGATCGGAGGTATATATAGGCACGCCAGCATGCCTCTGAAATCCCTATAGTCTATGTTTTGAAATGGTTTCTCTCGCTTATTTATTTATTGACTTTGAGATTGATCACTAGATGATTTTCCCTTCTATATTTCCTCTGATGTTTTGCACCCTATTTATAAGCTGTGGAAAAGTGTATCGTGTGGCGTTTCTGTGAAGAAGAAAATAAGGGAGTTGTTTACCGAACTGCACTGCAACATAACTTCAGCAATCCACGAAGAACCTCACCGACTTGGAACACATTCTGCTCGAGTTTAATTCATGAAATGATTTCAAGATTTTGTATCTGAAAGTTTCTCCATCTCGTAGAAGGAAGCAAGAGAAGACAATTTGTTATTCACATGCTTTGCTCTGGGATTGCCATTTAGCCATTTTCTGGTTACATTTCTATAGGATGGGTATAAAGCCCTGAATTCGTGATATGGCAAACTCAGTGGCACAAAGAATGGTGTCGTAGGGGGTCGCAGCTAAGGCGCTCCTATCCGGCTCTGGTTGGAAATGTGTGTTGTCGAAGATATCAAGTTCTTCTTCGGAGAGTTATTGTGCATTGGTGCGTTCGAGCATGGTTGGAGTAACCATAGTGATTATGGAGTGACCAGTTGCCCATGACGGTGCTTGGGATTAACAGGCACCTACACTGTACCTTCGCTGTATCGCTTTGTTTGATGAAAAGTAGAACACATGGTGCCCGGGAGATAGCAGGCAGCTCTCGCTCCAAAAACTGCTCTAATGCTTTTCGGGATACAAGAGAGTTTGACCTTTGCCTTTTAGATGTGTGATGTCATCAGTAATTAGCCAATTAGCGCCTCGATGCATAATGGGATTGAGTGGAATTTCAGAGGCGTGGTTTTGAGAAATATTTTTGACAGTCAACAACATTGTAGAACTTGAATATCATAGAGATAAGTACGGTTGAATGCACACCGAACAAAAAGTCAACTCCGGCAGTCTGCGCCTATGTGTTAATGATGATTCATTTTGTACTTGTATGTAGCATCTAGCGTGATCTTGGTTGAAATATAACTGTCTCCATTTATGTAAGCTTAAATAATAGTTTGGACCGAGCTGAGATTTGAACCCGCATCCTCTCTGACTCCGCGAATACCCATTTGACCATCAGCCCTCACAAATATAGAACATACAACGCAAATTCTGCCTCTTCAACAATCTCCCCAGATTCCAAACTCAACAAACGATCATCTGGGACATTATAATTTATAGGGGAAGGTCACAACATGTAGGCAGCCAGTTAGCTTGATAAAACCGGCTCAATACTTTGGACCGGGCTGGGATTTGAACCCGCATCCCCTTGCTCCTGAGTCAAGTGCCTTACCCATTTGACAATCGGTCCTCACTGTTACGGAGACAAGGAGAACGCTGTCGCTTCGACGAAGATGTAATAACAAGAGACAGACAACACGCAAGTACGAGACTACGAGGTCAGCTCGGATGTCGCAATACCG
>OFHS01002930.1:0-18821 GCA_900245855.1 Calvadosia cruxmelitensis | reverse complement strand
CCCTCAACCTGATAGACTGAGATGCATTATGCTGAGTCCTGCCGTTGGCCCCGGCGGCGTAGCCGCTAGTATACATTAAATGTGACAATGTTGATGCGCTGGTGCACTAAGATTTTGCTGATTCTGTAATGTATTGTTTTCCAGTCCAGTCGTGTAATGTCCAATTGATTATTTCTTTTTTCTCAGGACATGGTGCTGATTTATTTTGAGTCATTGCTGTCGGACCAATCAAGGATCCTTTCTCGCTGTGCTTCCGATCATCCATTCTACGTGAAATCCAGAGGCTGGGCATCTTGCCGACCACAAGATGCCTCTATACATTATTGCCTGATGTTCAAGCCACTTGTTGTTGGAGACATCTGTCTTCAATCTCCAGCGCTGAAAGACAAATTTGGCAGTTCCTGCTCTCCTTACGTTTCCTGTGCAAATACGTAAGTTTCAATGCCGCCTTTGCCTGGAATGCTTCTACAGTATGTGCCATCAAGAGCTGTGTTTGCATTTGTTTGTCATTTTTGACTCACGGTTACTATGGTAACCCGTGGGTCTATGCGGTTGGTGGGGTTTGGGTTGATTTTCTCTCAAGTATTTATAATGTTATTAATTTTTCTCTGTAGGTTTTCATTCAATTCAAGTGAAACAGGACTGTTTTCACATAAGGTATGTGACTACTTTGTGTAAAGTTGTCTTTATACGCTAATCTAAAGTCGCAGTTGCCATGGTAACCAACGAGTCTGTGTTGTGGTTGCGGCATTGATACTGTCGATGTAAATGCTCTGACATTTCGTAGTCTGTCAACGCTAAGCTTACTAATTTGAATAGACAATGAACGTTGTAATGTGGTAAATTTATGGAAAATTATAAAATGCACAAATAAGACTAAATGAATAAATTGTTGTGATGTTTCATTCGACCAGTCAATACCAATTTTCAACAAGATATATATCATGTGAATAAGACTCTTCAAATGTTTTGATGCATAACATGGTTTGAGAATGTCACACCATTTCATATACATTATATGGAAGATTAGCTTCAAAATTAAACTGATTTAGGACAATCATGTCTCCTGTTATTCCTTGCGTGCACGTTTACTAATTACCTTCAATTTTGAAATGAAAATTCTATAACTTTTTACTTGAGGGTATGCTCTGTTTTTCAGCGTGTGGATACAACACCAAAGAAAATATTCTTTTCGCCAAGTGGACGATCATCGAGGTCTCCTGTTCCACCTGCTGTTACACAATCACAAGCTGCCTCTTCTATCTGTGAACAGGCGATGGATACATCAAGATCTCCACCATCCCCTAGACCAGGATCATCCCCAGAACCCAATGAAGAACAGCCTGCCCGTGTAACTGTGAAACAGGAAGGGGCAAAGAAACCTGCCCCTAAGAAACGAAAGAAGAAAGTAGACAAGTCAAGTAACGCCAACAAAGACAGCAAACGCCCGATGAATGGCTTCATGTTATTTGCAAAGGCAACTCGCGTTGAACTTACTCAAAAATATCCTGGAAAAGACAACAGGTACACATTGACTTATTGCAAATCGTTTTCAATGTTACAATCAGCAGTGCTCCAATGTTGTGAATCACAGATCGTAGAAAGGAATGTTTTGTTTTCTGTAGTTTGAAGATGACAACCTATTTCTATTTGGCATTGTTGTAATAATTCTCGTCATCATGCAATGGAAATCGTATGATACTACAATATAGCAAGATAACTACCGTATGCTGGTGTGTCTATAAGCTACACTCTGAAAGTCTTAAATTTTGGGTTAGAATGTGATGTGAATTACACACACAGTATTTTGTTAGCCTCAAATCTGGGCATTCACGCTTTTGTGCTGCTAAAATGAGGTATTTTACTTGTACACGCTGGCATAATTTACATGTGTTTACTGAGGCCTTTTGCATATTGATAAAGCAACAACTTTAAAGCAATGCGCTGTTTTGTGTTTGCAGAGCTATCAGTGTTTTGCTTGGTGAAAGCTGGAAAGCGCTTTCAGCTGAGAAGAGACAAGAATTTGCTCAAAGTGCCAAGCAGATGGCGGATGAAAGGAAACTAGTCAATCCAGATTGTTGGAAAAGGAAGAAAAAGAAAGGAACTGAGAAGAACGTCCCTGAAAAATCGAAAGAAAAACAAAAGATGACATCATCACCCAATAGCAACAACAACAATAGGCGTCAGGACGCTGAGTTTAAAACCATGTAAGTTGGCATAGCTGATTGAGAATGCAACGCATGGTTGTTGGTTTGCACACAATTATTACAAAAGCCGATATTCTGTGGTCTTTACAGGAGCCGCCAGTTATCTCACAAGAGTTCTGCAAGCAGCAAGAACCCAATGCACAACCACTTACGCTCCCCGTATAGTCTTGTCAATGATCTTCAGTCGCAAGCCTGGACTTGAATACATAGAATTACAGTATTGCCGTGCATTTTTGCATGATTTTGTTATAAATGAAGCATGACGTAGTTATAAAAGGCTTCACAAAGTGCACAATACCCAATGTTAGTTTGATTATGAAGTAAAACCAAGACGCATGGTGACATTTTTTATATTGTACTCAGCAGTAGTTGAAGCGTATCAGTTTTCACATCAGAATGTTTTTATCAGAAATTTGTACATACTTTTATATGAATGCATTTGCTGTGATGAATGGATGATTTTGCTACCTACTGATCTAATGCTCTCTTGTTTTCGTATTCCTGTTAAATGAATCACTGGTTTAGTTTGTGAGCTGGTTGGGTAAAGCATCGGAATTGTAATCATATCAAGTCTGTAATACAATATACAGTGAAACCTGTCTATAGCGGTCACGTCTGGAACCTGAGAAATATGACCTTTATAGACAGGTGGCCTTTCTGTCCAGGTTAATTTCTATAGAAAGTGTCATTTTGGTATTATGAAGAGTGGCCTTTATACAAGGTGGCTGCTCTATAGAGGTGACCGGTAATACAGGTTTGACTGTATTGTGTTATAGAATCGAATCTTGTCAATTTCTTATCTAAGGGAAGTTGATTTTCAAATAAGGTAGACTTCAATAAACTGTAATTGAGCACACAGTGTAGGCTAGTGGAGCAAGCACTTTATTTTAGCCCAGATACCACCGGCCCGTATATGTAAGCTCTGTGCTTGCACTTCATATAAGGCCATTTCTCTTTTGTTTCATCCGTGGATAAAAGCTTTTGTAAGCTTATCGGAATCCAGACTTAACGAGTGGTCTATGTGAACAATCGTGAAAATATCAAACTTCGCAAACAATTATCTTGCCAATCTAATCCGATTGTGTAATGGTCATATTAAATGGACTTGATAGTGAATGTAGGGTGAGCTTGGTGGAGTCATATTTACGTTGTAAAAGCTGAGCCTCATCAGTTTTCCCTTAAAGATAATGATTTATTTCGTATATAGCGCTTTTAACAACGACAGATCAAAAGCGCTTTACTCTTGAGTAAAAGTATTTCCGAAGTATCAGGTGACTTTCAACATAGGTTTCAATTTGTTTTGTAACAAAAAAAATTTCTGTGGCAGTGGAAATTAGCATACAGAAAGCAATATTCCAAATGATCAATGTGATCATGATACCTTTCTGAGCAACAACAAATGCCCTAAATTGACCAGTTTTTCTATCAACTGAGATCAATGATTCTTCAACTCGTTTTCAGGCGATCAAGATTTGCATTCTTTGAGAGACCTACCCTTGTTGAATGACTTGCTCGTTATTTACCGAGATCAATTCACACATCTCACCCAGTGCTGCATTGTTATCTGCATCTGAGTGCCTGTTTAGCGCAGAAAGACTAGTGTTCTTGTCACTGCGTAATCAATTAACTGTTACAAATTATTATTTTGTAATTGAAAATTTGAAAGTTAATTGTGATTATGTTCAGTGACACTTGAATATTCACTAGATTTTGCTTCATCTTGTTTGGCTAGCACGAGACTCAATATAGATTTTAACAAATTGCTGTTGAAGAAAAGTATAAGTTTTGTTGATTTGAATCCAAAATTTTTACTTATACTCTTACTCCGAGTAACATTTTAGTAGGCTTACTTTTACTTTTACTCCGAGTAATTTCAAGTTGATTTACTCTTACTTTTACTCAGAGTAGTTTTGACTCTGCTTACTTCAGTAGTTGTACAGTCAAACCTGTCTATAACGGTCACCTTTAGGAAATAAGAAAATGACCTTTATAGACAGGTGGCCTTTCTGTCCAGGTTGATTTCTATAGAAAGTGTCATTTCTGGCTTATGAAGAGTGGCCTTTATGCACAGGTGGCTGCTATATAGAGGTGGCTGCTAGTACAGGTTTGCTTGTAGTGAATTTTTAAAGAGTAGTTGTAAATGTAGAGAACTCCAAACATAAAGTAGTCAATAGAGTAGCCACCATTGGTTAATTCCATATCCCATTGTGGCTTTCCTTAATTCCTCTAGCTTGAAACGCGCAATTTCAATTGTAAATAAAATACATACAGGCATAGAAACGTTCCTTCTGAGTTAAAAAAGAAACTCGAACTAAACGAAAAAGACGAAACCAGTGAAGCCCTTAATATCAATCAGACGATCGTTAATCCTACTGATGCCGGTCCAGAACCTTGAGCTAGCCTTACAATCAACGGACTGGAACAATATTCTGTCATCTAGATTGGACCGCAAGGCATTCTAAAAAACAATTAAACTGATCTCTAGCTCTATAATAAATAGTTATAAACTCATTAAATCATAACTGTGGAGCATCACCAAGTGCAATATTAACAACTGATACCTATAGCTCAACATTTTCTCCTCGATTGTGTAGAAATTACATACATTACCTAAAAAGATGAAATTTCAGTTTCGGTCACGTCCAAAGCATCCATTTGTCAATACTGTGTCCAACTGTCTGCAGCCACCAATTAAGCATGGACACCGCACGATGTCCATGTATTGACTGTCAAATTGACTACAATGTTCTGTGTTCACTTCATTCGTGTTTGTGACAGCACAGACTTCTATGACCTCATAGAAACTGAGTTCCATTGGGGGAAAAGGGGTTATTCCCTGTACTTGATTTGCTCTGGGGTCAGCAGCCATTAGGATTGGATATACTAGTGGTGTGTGCCTCATAATTTCAGCATGCCTCCCCTAAATGGGCGTCATCTGCTGTTGTTGAAGAGAGGGGCAATGCTCCCATTTTTTCAAAATTGGCGTCGTCTGCTGTAGTTGAAGAGAGGGGCATTCCTCTTTTAGCACAACATTGCTGATGAGTGTGGATGGCTTGAGGCAAAAACCATTTGTTGCACCCGTTGCATTTCACTGGTTTGTCACTGTTGGCAAATTCAATTAGCTCAATTAAGCCAAGCATGATGCACATGACATTCTTCATTAGAAGCACAGATACATCTGCATTGTACTTATGCCAAATCACAGAGCGGATGATTAAATTGGGAACGTTGACCAGCAGGACAAAGCATAACACGTAGATGAGTTTGAATGACATGGAGCTCACTTGACCGTTGAACTTGTTGCTACGTAGCTCACCTAGAGCCAGTGTTGGCAAGAATAGGTTGATCACTGCAAAAGCAAGAGTCGCATCGGCTATGCGGGCAGGAAAGTAGGGATCTGTTCTATTTTGAAAGACAATTTCCAGCAAGTCTGCGCTGTCAAACAAATCGAAAGCAACTCCACCCACCAACCGTTCGATGTAGTAACGTCTGGTTGTGTGAGGCTTGGCGTCGTGGTGACCCTGCACGAGGAAAATGAATATCAACGGCGTACATGCCATGGATATTTTCAGCAAATTAGGCCCGAAGAAATCTCTTTCTTTGAGTTTATCGGCATCTTGTGAAAATAAGATTACGATCCTTGGCGCAAGGAGAAGAGCATAAGCTATCCAAGCCACAAACGCAAATGGCAGCTCGTCTGGGAGATCCTCAGGTCTCGTACGACCATCGACTTGATTCTGGCTTCTGGTGAAGTATCGTCTCTTGACATCTGTTAATATTCTTCCGAGAAACAAGCTGAGAATCCACAAGGATAACACAACGACGTCTGCCAGAACCCAGCTGGCCCAAGCGCCACCGTATAATTTCACCAAGTAAACATCAAATATACCACCTTGAAAGATAATCAAACAGACCGACATAGCTTTGGCTGTGATTTCGAGGAACATTGTCAGGGTGCAGATCATCGTAGGACAAATAAGAGATAGAATACAGTCTCAAAAAGAGAATTCAGGTTGTGAACTCCTCCTAGCTGTAGTAACGATGCAAAAAGACATGTGGTAAAGAATAGCGCGCGCTGTGTTTATCACCATCAATGAGACTGGGAATGAGATGCTGTTGATAGCGAACGCGGTATTGTGTGGTAGATGTAAACCAAATGTGAACATAGTGTAAACAGCTAAACATCGTATGGAAATAATCAGATGCCTCGGCCTAAACAATATAGGCTTGAGGCCAGCTATGGACAAGTAGATAATTTTCAAGACAAGTACAAATTCCGGGGCACTACATTTGAATATTGTGCTCCATCTGGGATGGGGTGACGCCAGCCGGCGTTTATAAAATTAAAATTTAATCCTTAATCGGAAAAATACTGTTGTATTTCATATGTGTTTAAGAAATCCTTAGTAACTAACGAGAAACATCACGATTGTCCCTCTCTTTCAGACAAGGCAGCCCTGAATTGGGGCAAGTTTGATTGATATGCTTCTCCTACGAAGTCCTTCGTGGCAAGTTAAACTTAAATTAAATTCTCGCACATGTTCCTCTGGCTAATGTAATTCGACTTAATCGGAGGTTTCGTGCTGACAATTCAAAGCTAAATTCACGACATTATTTTACTCCAACCGCGTATTTCTAAATCGTAGCTTAGACTTTCTCAAGAGATCGTTGATTAAACATCATTCACTTTGTTTAGATCAAAACTATCAAAAAATATGGGATTTTGCCTATCTTTACTAAGTTAACCGTGTAGCATAAATACGCTTGTGCCTTCTATGGGTGTATTCTGTTTATATTGATCTTTCAAATACAGATACGTACAAGTTCCGGATCTGCCTTTTACGCAATGAATCATCCCATCGAAAGGGTAGGAACTCACCCGTTGGGCTCATGCAACTGCATGGCAGAGATCACTCACTGCTTCAACAACTTATCCCAAACTCATTGCCAATTTCTATGGACAAACTCATAGCCTCCTTTACCCTTCTATTACCCCTGCACATCATCTTATGAAATGGAGGTCAGCAGGGATTTCATCATTTCAAGTTCTCAAAAACATAGCCAAACGGTCTACAGATATCAATGCAAAGTCGTCGCAGTATCAGTGTTCCTCCATCGCTCTGGTTAGAGGGGGGATTCATTCTGCATCATCGACGCAATTTAAAATGTAGTAATCTGAACTATTTATTTAGATTTAACTTCAAAGGGCTATTTAATATCATATCTGTAGCGCTCGGCGGTCGCAAAAGGGACGAGACACGAGTCTACATAAAGTCGATGTATTTGTGCTACGCTCTGGTCCGTAGACAAGGAGAGACGGCAAAGGGATTCATATGTCCGTGTTAGCCGGAGCTCTATGTCCAGGACCAGGCTAGACAGCGAATACGACGAGAGAGAAAGAGAGAGTTACAAGCGACAGCAGTTATATACGATTTACAAGCACAGGGAGACTAGACTAAAACAGGAAGAGATTAACGATGACGTAAGGCCACTACATATCATACTTAGATTAACTGTAACTCTGTATTTTGTTTGACGATGCTCTCAAGGGCAATTGAAGTATTGTCGGGAGTTTTGTGCATATACAAACTCGATGACGCAATTTGGAAACAGCGCAATAGAACCTCTGTTGGATGAATTGTTTGCAGGCACCAGGGCTAGTTTTGCTCTCACTAGTACAACGTGTGCAACTAGTTCCTGACAAGTGACAACTACCAATTGTTCATTGATATTACACATCCCAACAGTTGCTACTCCGACCTTTTGTTCTTACGGGAGAGGTTACGACTCTTCTTGCCCCTTTCGACAAACTGTAAGGGCAAGAGGGAGAACACTCCCCAATGTCCCAACCTCTTTTCCATAAGACATTGATCTGTGTGCGAGTCTAATGCATTTCTAAAACTCATTTCCTCGAAGGGAAATAGATCTGTTTTTTGTACATTTGATTATGCTGTACTTTTATTTTCGTACTTTTATTGTATCCGTGTGGTGTAAGAGCAGTTTAATCCTCCCTTCAAGTGTTTATTTCTCTTTTAGGTGATGTGGAGCAATGGGCCACGCGCAGTCCCAATGCATGACGGGATAAAAATGTTTTGGCTCGTGATTCTGAGCTGAAATCTACAATGTTGACAACCAAGAACTATCCTCGAAATTAACCATCATTGACAGGAGTACGGCTGATTGCGTTTCAAACAAAACCTTTTCCTGACCTCTTCACCTTTGACAGAGGTCAACTTAAGTATGTATACCAAAATGCATTGGGACTGCGCATGGCGGATTCTTCCAACATAGAAAGCAACTACTGTAGGGTACCGGATTACCTGGAATATTCATTCTCTGTTTCCTGATACTAAAAGTCGATCCCCGATATTGTTCTCCATTCACTTTCGTACAGTTTACGAAGCTTCAGGCTTCTTTCGGGCTTCACAATGTTGTCACTAAGCAAACTCTATGCAGTTATTGTACTGTATTGGATGGAATTGTTTTGGCAGAACATAACAGGATATAAACATTATACTGATTGAACACGAAGCACTAACAAATGAATGCCAAAACAATGCTATATTTGACGAAAGGCAAGGGAGGAAAAGTCGTTTCAATCGTGAAACAACACCGTTTCCATTTTGTTTAATTTTCATCATTTCTGTGCCTGGCCACGGATTTGAACCCAGGATCCTTCCAGATTGTAAGTCGGATAACTTACGCACTGAGCAAACCCGGCACCATTATTTCAAGAATTTTTAATTTCAATTCATTTACTCTGAATGTTGTCAAATACTGCTTACATGTTGCTTCATATTTTAACGTGCATCAGTCAATTGTTGTTTCGTTATAGAAATGTGGATTACCGAGCTGCGGCAATAGTGAAGCCGCGTTACTTTTATTCTTCTTCTTCTCCTTCCAATGGTAAGGGCAAGCTCACATTTGAGCACTCTGCCTCTTAAAAAAAGTAACAATCGTACGTAATCTTACTTACATAAAAGTACAAATGTAAAGAAATCTATGTAAAATTTTAATGTAAATTTTAAAAGTAGCACTAGCACACCCATGCAGTACTCTACAGACTTGTGCAATGAAAATTGCAAATTCTGCCGTCAATAGAATTCTTGCTCCTATCGCCTTGGGATGGTTTCTGCGACGCCGTCCCAAAGGATGTTGCAACGCCTTGAGTGACGAGACTCTGATAACATCATCATCATTATAATAGTTTGTTTACTTATATAGCGCTATTCCCAATAAATTGCCCGATAGCGCTACACAGAGAATACATTCCGTATAATGAATGAACCATGTTAAAACTAAAAGGAACATACATTTTGTAGCTAGGAGCTAAGCTGAATCAAAGCCATTTAGGATTGTAAATTTACGCTATTTAAAATTCAAGCTATAAAATTACTCTATGTACTAACCTCGTGCTTACGGGGTATCATCAACCTTTCGTGTATTTATTAAGTGCATGTTAGTACAGTTGTATCTTTGTAATTCGACACGGTTTTTGGTTGAAATATAATCTATCTATCTATCTATCTATCTTAAAGTTACGCTTAAAGTTAATCCTCATTCAAACGCCTGCTTAAAGAGGTGCGTCTTCAATGTCTTCTTGAAGCAGAAGACCGATGGAAGGAGCTGATCTCAGTTCTTTTGGCAAAGAGTTCCATAGCAATGGAGCCGCACAAGAGAAAGCTCTGTAGCCATATGTCCGTAAGTTGTACGGAGTAGGTTGAAAAAGTTGGTACGTTGTTGGAGCATCGGATATGGCTCACAGAAATACTAGGAAGAGAGCCAACGCTTACCGTGTAAAGCCATGAAGGGCTTCGCCATACCTGAGAACCAGTGGGTGCGCTAGCGAGTACCTTCGAAGCCAGTTCGAAGATGACTGAGCGCAGTGTGGCCATGCCAACAGCCTTTGCCTCGTTGGCGTGCACGGAAACATGTTTGAAATCGCTCGAAAATTATAGGCATAAATAGCAAAATGAGGTTCAGTTGATATCTATGCTCGGTCATTACATATAATTAAGAACAATTCCGGGTCTAAAATTTGGCAAAATAAGAACATTGAATTCGGACAACAATGATCATTTGAGGAAAGAAATTATCGTTTAGTTTTTAAAATTGTATGATGTGATGGTCGCTCCTATCACTATAGACTAAATTACGAAGGTTCAGTAATTTCTCAGCAGTATGTATTTTCCCGGTGCACTAGTTGATGAAAGGACAGTTGAATTGTATTGTGTGAATAAATATCTTGTTTTTGACTTCTTTCCTCCTGCCGAGCTTATAAAGTAGTCAGAAATCAAAAGTACAGAAAAACAATCATGCTTCTGATAATGTATTCGCAGCATTATTAAATTATTATCGCGTATTATCATTATTATCGCGTATTCGCAGCATTTCTATTGACTCCGCATAGTTTTAGCGGTTGGACAAGCCCTCGAAGAAACTGGGGAAATAGCATGAAATGTTCAGTAGTTCTTTCGCATTTGAATATTTAGTTGAGTCTATTAGTCACTGAGCCTTTTTAACTGTGTTTGTCTCTCAAGCGTGAGCTATCGATAGGGTCGGCCATGTATTTACGATGGAGTCGGCCATGATTTTATGGGCGACGAACACGATTTGCCCTTCCATTTAATACTTTTTCGGGTTGAAGGTGGCCACCTGTAGACCTCAACGGTTCTCTTTGGTTTGTTTACACATTCAAAATGAATTCATTGTTGCAAACGGCAGTGTGACGGAGCGAAGTGGCTTTCCTTTCTCCGCATCAGTTTACCTCTGCAACTCAGCTTTTTATGCAACATATACAGAATTCTGAGGATTTTGCAACTCGACTACTGCAATTATCGTAGAATATCAGCATGACTGCTTAAGTTACAAGCGCGAGGCATTCTTTGGGTAAGTAATGTCGTTGAGAAATCTCAGCAAAATAAGGCGCTCTGCAAGAATGGATTTCGTCGTCCGAAAAGTAAATGGTAGCTGCAAGAGCTTGCGGCTTTGCATATAATGCGACAGGAAATAAAATCTATGTTGACATATTATTGTGGATTTTTTGTTGTGTTTCCGCGGTTAAAATGAATGTGATTGGAATGTGTGCAGCCGTAACGAATCTGGTTCAAAATCCTGTTCACTGGCTCGACTCATAAACAGCTCCACTAGAAAACTATTACGATAAGTATCCCAACCCGATAAGAAGCACAACGAGAGTTAAGGAATTGAGATAGTCGCGGTGGATGTCTAAGAAAGATTGCTTAAATTATCTCTTGTTCTCCTTTAGGTTGATCCTGGCCGTGCAATGTACGTTTCCATGACAACAAATGCCAAGAATCGATTTGTTGTGTGGCCCACTAGTTCTGGTGACGTCCATCAGCCTTGTAGTCATAACAACGAACATCCATGGTAACTAAGAATGATTATCGACCACAAAGTAGTCGTAACAAAGCTTTTGTTATCTTACAGAAATCACGGTCAAAGTTGCAAACAGTCGAGCACGTGCAAGGCGAAACTATAAAATATAAAATTAACCACGATCATTTGCAAATTACTTTTCCGTCAAAAGTATTGCCGTTATGTACATCTAAAATTTGATCTCATTTATTTGTCAAAACATACATACATTTGACAAGCAAGTATATGCAAGAAGGACGTGCACTTATATACAGCAAAAAACGATTTACAAAATTTGAAAGATTAACATTATCCAACTTACTTTTAAAAACCCAAAGCAACTCTGGTGACACTACATCGTCTGTTAGCGAGTTTCAAAGAGAAACGACTCACTCACAAAAAGAAAACGTACTCTGATTATTATTAGCAACGTATCTACTTTTTACGATCTTATTGTATATAATCAGATTTTGCTTTCAAAGTTCCGATCTTTCCCTTAGATATTCTAATGCTGCGAACAGAAATGCAGTAAGCAGTAGACCACACATGTATCCGAAACCAGCCCATAAATACGGGGCCCCACATGCGTCACGGCAAATCTTATTTTCTTACTGAGTAACTTATTTCTATTTTGAGGAACTTACTGTCATTTTGAGCAAATTTACTTTTACTTTGAGCAACTTACAATACTTCAAGCAGCAACTTATATTTCCCATGGCAAAATGTATCAAGTTCTACATGAGTACCTTATTTTCATTATGGAGTAGCTTGACTTCATTTTGAGCAATTTACTTTCTTCTCATGGCAAAATTTACTTTCTCATATTCAAAATTCAAGTTCAGATGACGATGGAACATGAATTCGACCCAAAAGTGACAAATCCTGATCGGCTGGAATTGATTGGAACTTAGATGTTGCACATGCAAAAAGCGTTTCATTTTGAAACATTAACTTTAGTAATTTCTTATTTGCTAACAAGCTGAATTCATAAATGGCATATAATTATGAGTAATTTGATCTCGTTCTCTTTTGAATGGCAGCACTTCATAACTGCCCTTCATTCGTTGCCCCAAAGCATGGTCACGTGGTGTGCGATGATCTGATTGGTGCGTTCTGTTCTCCGGTATGCCAAGCGGGCTATCGCCATGTCAGTCAACCCGCCAAAGCATACATCTGCAATCCCATGACGAAAAAATGGGCAACGTATCCTGCCGGCTACAGACTGCCCTGGCCAGATTGCATCAAAGAACAGCCGAGGTGATACAGCGTAACCTGTCTATAACGGTCACCTCTGAGACCTGAGAAAATGACCTTTATAGACAGGTGGTCTTTCTGTCCAGGTTAATTTCTATAGAAAGTATCATCTTGGGGTTATGGAGAGTGGCCTTTATACACAGGTGGCTGCTAATACAGGTTTGACTGTACGGCATAACGAACTTGAAAACGTTATAATGTAAGCTAATGAGATTACAACGAGGTTATTTACACGAATATGAGGATGGAGAGCTGGTAATAAAGGAAAGCGCATTCATTTAATCGCTAACTTGAATGTGCTTGGCTTCGCTATAGTGGTATTTCGAGGGTACTTCTTCCAAGGCTTAGGTACTACTTCAGGGTATTAAATTTACTTCGGTATGATAATGGATCCTAGGGTTTGGCTGAAACAAGCCAATGAAATCGTTAGATCCAATGGACATTTGAAGCTCAATCTGAGAAGTGATAGTCCAGAATAAGATACCGTAAGGGCTCTACAGAATATTACAGAGAACAACAGTGTGTGAGGTAAGATGAGATTAAACATGGTACGATGTGTGCCCCAGGAGAGTCCGCTTGTTCGGGTACTCGTGTCATCCGATGCAATCGGATTATTTGAGCTTCAGATATTTTCCAGACTTCCTTTGTGCCTTGAACTTCATGTGCAGGTAAGATGGCTTGAAACTGATTGAAATTTGTTTTCCTTCTCGTTGTCAGGCTTGTTGCATCGCGGGCTCAGGTTCCGTACCCAGTAACCCATCCGCACGGTGGCTCACTCTGGCGCAAGATCATGAAAATCACCAGCGAATACAAGAACGCCATGACAACCAATAAGAAACCACTGAATGTCGCTGCCGACGCGTA
The DNA here is from genome assembly GCA_900245855.1 of Calvadosia cruxmelitensis. Lineage (NCBI taxonomy): Eukaryota > Metazoa > Cnidaria > Staurozoa > Stauromedusae > Kishinouyeidae > Calvadosia > Calvadosia cruxmelitensis. Next base: position 5,118 of record OFHS01002930.1, on the reverse strand, counting down.
TCGAGCCTCACTCACGAATCACTTTGACCAGATGCAACTAGGCGAGGCTCAGAAGAAACAAGTGGTGGCCAATTCCATTCGGATGGCGTTGCAGAAGAGCTTCTACAAAATGCATCCCGTCGCAGCGTACGGAATGCAACCCAAAGCATACCCAAGTGCCTTGACAGCAAACTCACTCAACACACACCCAGAAGAGCACGGCCATCAAGTCTTCTATTATGTGAAACCGAATTTTAACAAGCAAGCGCCGACAAAACGTTCTCAATCCATGGCAACGTCGATTGCTGCTAGGCAGTATCAACAGCAGCCTTATCCAGTGCAATGGCGCAGCCCTCAGGCGTCACCAATGGCAGCATCATCACGTGCATCGATGCCAGTCTACCCTAACTCGACGGCAGGGGTCTTTGGTCAGTACTACTGGCCGGGTAGGAGCATAGGCGATGTGACGCAGGCGGCAGTCGGATTTGGACGGCAGACCATTCCTAGCACGGGTCAGCCATCACCCACATCACTGGAAAATCTAATACCTTCACTGCCATTGCCAACATTTCAAAGAATGACATCTGCATCATCAACAGCAGCACAGACAACCAATCAATTTCAAAACGGCGACGCACAAGTTCCTTCTCCAGGAGTGGATTCTACCATGAAGGTGAAAACAATTGCGCCAAATGCTGCTGCCCTTGTTGCTACACAGAATGAAAACAAACCATCACAAAGTACAGAAGCATCAGTACCTCAAGTAGCATTGCCGCCAACCACCAAAGAGCAAGCAACAGAAACGACGCCAGCGCCAACCGAACCAACGGCGACGACGGCAGAGGCCACGACAGCAGTAACCATGCCAACTACATCAGCCCCGGTTGTAGATGCAACAACCACCCAAGCAACTACGACCATCCCAACATCGGCAGCCCAGCTACCAACGCAATTCACAACCAATGAAGCAACAACAACAACATTTCCCATGGGAGCAAGCGATGTTGCGTTGAATCAGTCTATTGTTCCATCAAACCAGTCGAGTGTCCAATCAGAAACAGCCCCAGTTGACGTCGCAAGGACAGATGTGAATGACAATCAAATGGGATCATCTCGCGAGGGATCGCCCAACAATTCCTCTGTGGGACCGCAAGACATTCAACGGCTATACGATCTCACCAAACTGCAACTCATGGAGGCCACAGGACACGCCCCGCAGGTACCACCCCACGCAGGACCAGTGCAGCCCGCGCCAGACGCATTCCCAGTAGCACGTCCTGCGAATGACGGCCATGTTGCTCCTCACGCAGTTGGCGAGATACTGAACGCATCTGCGCTGGAATGGAACGCTGGTCTCATCTACGATTCCACGACGCGTCCGACGGTGCCGATGACGACGTCACAACTCCCTGTTGTCATGGTACCGACCACTTCGCAGAGCACAACAGCAAGCCTCGCTTCTATCCCAGCGGCACCTTATCAGATCCACTCATTCGACTCGACTAAAGTTGAACTGCAAGACATGAAGCTAGCGCTTGAGAAAAGCAAACAGAAAGAGACAGGGAAGCTGACGACGAAGCAACAGACCATCTTGGCGAGCTCACTTGGCACCGGGAAGCACACCATCCCATCCTCTGGAGTTGAAGACGCCACGAACGTAATGTCAGCCATGCCAGCATTACATCAAGAGCAAGATCCATTTGACACTGAGGCTATACTTGGTTCGGTGATTGACAACGATCTGAATTCCGTTGCGCAGTCTGAAGAAATGGCGAAGAAAGACCTGGATGTTGTCGAAGCATTGCTGCAGAAGGAACTGCGGCAGAGACCCACAATAGCACCGTTTAAGAAACCAGACATCGTGGCTTATGACGTCAACAGCGATGTTTCTAGATCAAAGCAGTCAGTTCTCAACGCGTTGATAGCGTCCAAACACAAGATGACGCCGCGTAAGAGAGTGGACGTCGCGCAAGAAGCAAATAGCCCGACGTATCAACCGCAATACGCCAACGACGACCAAGGAAAGAGTCGCGCCAACATCGAACCTTCTACGACACAACGCAGCAACAACACACTTAACCTCGAATCATCAAGCCTCGCTGTGAATCCTGTAATGACTACAGACCAAATTGATATGGGAAATAACCAGCACGCCACTGGGTATTCTTCACTGGGCGATCAAAACACAGTTGGCACGACAACCACCGCCTCAGAACATTTGCCAGGTCTGTCAAATGTAAGCTTACCTACTGAGCAGCATATACCAATGCAAGACAGGCTTACGTTGGCGCTAAACACCAGCCACGGTCAAACCAATAATCACACAAACACAAAACATAATGATAAATTTAAACGAGACAAGAAACTACGTTCAGTAGCACAGAGACTGTTAAAAACGCTGTCTTTTGCAAAGAGATTGCTTGAGACGAAAGGTCTCCTTGGTACGAAGAAAGCAGCAGTTGCGAGGACTGGAAGTCAACTAACAAATTCAAAGAAACAAATTACACAAAAAGCAAAAACAGGAACTCGAAAGAACAATAATAACAAAAAGGGTTCTACAAATAACAAACAAACTAGCAGAACTAAAAGCAGAAAAAAGAAACGAAAATCAAAGCAAGCGCTTGGTAATCAACCAAAGAGACAGAAAATCGATAAAAGCCCTTTGCCAAAATTCAGGGGTTGAACGCATGCACAGATAAAGAACTTTTAGATAAGCAGTTTGTAAAGTACAATATTAAACCACTCTCCTTTTCAAAATTAACTTTTGTATCAAATATTTTATAAACAAATAGTTCGATGAAATAGCACAGAGTAACATCCAAATCAAATATTGTCAGCAATGTTTTCCAATATATTTATCAAAATAAAAGTAGCAGCGAACACTTCAAATATTCTATAAATGATCATTAAACATGCAACACCAACGCATTAATAATAAAGAAGAATATAATAATTAGCCACCATCTTAGCATAATTATGTACATAATTATGACATAATTGTCAACAGTTTAGCATAATTATGTACATAATCTATAACATAATTGTCAACATCTTAGCATAATTATGTACATAATCTATGACATAATTGTCAACGTAACCTTTGTACTAATGTATGACAGTAATGGTTCGACTGCATAATTATGTACCCCGTGCTGACATCAATAAGGCATAAATAATGCTAATTATCCGTTCGATGTCATGACATGCATTGACCTTCGAGGGAGTGATCCGTTGTTTTATTTAACAAAATTCCGAGGACACCTCCGCGATTGGCAACAGCAGTTCTGATTGCTCGCTCTTGTTCCAAAGATTCCTCAAGCTTCCAAAGCTATTGTACAAAAACCACAGCAAGCATCAGTACCTCAAAGGGCAACTTTCAGGAGAATAGCAGACTACAGTGAACCTGTCTATAACGGTCACCTCTGGGACTTAAGGAAAATGACCTTTATAGACAGGTGGCCTTTCTGTCCAGGTTGATTTCTATAGAAAGTATTACTTTGGGTTATGAAGAGTGGCCTTTATACACAGGTGGCTGCTCTATAGAGGTGGCCGCTAATACAGGTTTGACTGTATTGTAGATTCATAATAATGGTTTTATCCTTGTAAAGTTACGTTATTTTCGAAATAAAAACTGTTAATAAGTGCAAAAAATAAGATAAAAAATAAATGAACTGGTCCTTTTCTGGTAATTCAAGTTCTTAGACTGTAGCAGTGAATAATTATTCTTTGGAGAGTAGCAGTGATAACGCAAAGATCAATAAACCTTTCTTAGCTCGGCATTGTGCTCTTCGATAAATTCAATTCGCTTATTTCGGTATTACTTACAATGTTACCTTTAAAAGTATTATAATCAATTGTTTGTAGTCATAACTTGAAAAGGTCTGTCGTTTCAAACCATTAATTATCATTACAGACCTCGTACGTTTCACCGGGTGCAAACTCACCTCGTGTACGCGTTTCAAATCGATTTCGCCGCGTCGCAACTTCTCCCAGCGGTAATGCCGCGTGCATTTTCGTTTTGCCGCGCGGCAGAGTTCGTCCGTGTCTTCGAGACGATCGTTAATAAGGGGACAACCACAAACGTCATCAGGGTCGATCTGAAACATCAACGATTCGCAAAGGCGTCAAGGTAGGAGAGAAGCTTTACCTACCAGGAGCCAGGACAGGAAGTGCCTTGTGCTAGGGAATCATTACATTTTCTCCGGAATTAAAAGCATGCATTCGACAAACAAGCCAGTGAAAACGTCGTGGACAAACGCCTTGCAGTGATAATTATAAAGCTGAGCACACGCATTACAGAGAGTAAGGAGGAGGAGTGAGGCAAGCATCAACTAGCATACCTTTGCGTCTTTGGTATGTTCAGGACAGAGCACACGCAGTCGCTTGCAGTACGATCCAGCCTGGGCGTTGTAGACATCGCAAAACAAGTTGCTGAGAACAACAGGAAGAATATATAAATGGTCGACCAATGGACGAAGCAGTGACACACAGGGAAAAATAATTGGTTGCATACACAATAGGTCATTCATTTCTCAGTGCGACAATTACAACCTTGAGTGGCCTCCTAAGCCAGGCGGTCCTTTAACACAGGTGCCTGTTAAGGCAGACTCAGGTTAATATCAGAAGCACAGTGCATTCCCCTTGGCATTTGACTTACCCCGCACTCTTGTAAACAGAACCAAATGACATCTGGGCTTCATGCTACAGAGCAAAGAGATAGAAACGCTAAACAAGCAAAATTATGCCAGAGCAGGGAATTTGCATACGTCAAAAATTATAACAAAAAAAAGAATCCAATTACATGCAGTAACCAAAATCAACTGCATTTCCAACTTAGGAACGCAATAAAATATAAAATGAATTTGCAAAGTATTTAATAAATAGTTACTTATAAAATAATTACACACAGCAGTGTAGTCAGTACTACCGAATAGGAATACACGATGTTAACAGTATTGATTGCACAGAACTATGTGCTAGATCCAGAGTCGTTGCATCACCTGTCGACAGTAAAATTGACATCGTGTTGTTTGTTTGTTTGTTTGTTTATTTGTTTGTTTGTTTGTTTGTTTGTTTGCTTGTTTGTTTGTTTGTTTGTTTGGTTGCTTGTTTGTTTGTTTGTTTGTTAGTTTGTTTGTT
>OFHS01002929.1:0-18823 GCA_900245855.1 Calvadosia cruxmelitensis | reverse complement strand
CCCACCAAACTGATTTCTGCTATTCGCATCCATGCAGCTCCCACCAAACCAAGCACCCATGCCAAACAACTTTCTGTGGTGATGAGTTTAACAATAGAGCACTGTGTAAATTAAACGGTTTACAAAATTATACAAACACTAACATAGGCTAGTTGAAGTGTGTGATTGCAACTTATTTATGAGACTTTTAATGTTCTAGTCCATCACGCAAATCATTTGATACAAGGCCGACCACTTCATCTAGCAAAGCAAGGTATGATGTTACTATGATGCAGCAGCAGCATGTGTTGCTGGATGCGCTTGATTTTGGAGTGTTGTAATTTCATTTGTACAATGTTTGAATGTTGCAGGAAGGCCAATCTCAATCAAACGCATGATGTGGAAGAGCCATTATCAACGCCGTTTGCTAGTGAAGGCGGTGATAAGTACGAAGAAGCATTCAGACCTCGACAGAATCTTGGTAAATTCCATGCTCACATTTTGTTGTCTTTGGAACGTTTCTCTTTGTGTTCATATCATGGACCTTGTTTGATTGCCTTTATCAGCGCGATCACCTCGCTTATCACGGAAGAATGCTGAGCCATTCAAGGCTCCCCAAGAGATGCAAAGTGATGGTATGTGTCACATTGTAGCCTGCACACAGCAGGGAAAGATAGATCGACGTTTGGCATCAAGCAGAGTGTATAATTAGACAACCACTCTGATAGTGTCGAGTTGTTTAATATTTCCAAGTACTATATACCATTTCTTATCTACATGTGTGCATTGAATGCAAAACAGTTTATTGCTTAAGACACTGAGCTGCACCCACATAACGAACTAGATGTAGTCTAGGCATCTGACCACTTGTTTTGTTTTAATTCCAGCTTCGGCTACATCAAAAGCATTGGCATCTGAGGTGGTAAGTCAATGAATCCAGCGCGTGCCAAGAATGCAGCGCAAACAACTATGGTTGCTTTCCCCAATCCCCATGCGCCTTGAGTGACTGAGTCATGTAATTTTTTATCGAAATATAGCTTTATGGTGATTTTTATGAGCAAGCAAACCCCTTTTACCTAGTCAGTTGGAGCTTCAACCCCAAGCCTTGTCAGTGTGCAGTTTTTACAGTATCATTTTACGCATAATTATAGTTTGAATTTTGGTGCTTGATGGGTGTTATCGACATTCCTCCTTTCTTCAGTAGCTGAGATACTAACCATACTTAAGCCTGGTTCCCATTTCGATCCGAAGCTGCCGGCGATCACCGCCTGTCCTAATGGAAACCGTCCACCCCCAGCGCCAGGGATCACTGGGGATCACAGGCGGTAAATCAATGCCACAAAACGCTGCAATGGCTAGGTCCTAGGCTATTTCTGCCGACCCAAAAGCGCGCCAAACTTCAATTTTCAACATCTTCATCTGCTTCCACGTGTTTTTCGACGTTTTGATAAAGTTATCATCTTTGCGTTTTCCGCCCTTCTATGCGACGCCCAAGAGCAAGCAACAACAACAAGTGCTTGTCTGCCTTCGCATTTTGAAATGCTAGAAAACTGTGTTGTGCAGGCGCCGTGAAGTGACGATGTGCTCTAATTACCGGCAGACAATTGAAATGGGATCCAAGCACCTGCAGCTACTGGTCAAATTGGGAACCAGGCTTTACCCAGTTACCCTCTGATAGTTTACTAAAGGGTTGACAAATCGCAAGCCAAATATGTTATTTATCAACATTCAGCTCACATGCTTGCGGAGTTTCCCAGAAACAAATATACTCCAAGTCGTCCATGTGTGACTTTGTCACATTGTGCATTAACGTTATTACAAGTAATTCGACCAATCCACTAAATCAATTTGAGTCTGCTTCGATTTTCCATTATCTTCCATCAGTCGTGCTTATGGCATGTTGTGCACACGTCTTACATTTAACATCACTGGAATGATATTTACCAAGCAAATGCCATTAGAAATTGAAACTGTGCCATCGTTTGGGAAAGGTGTATTATTCAGTGTTGATGTCAGACTATTCTTTCTTGTCATTATCATCACACATTGCTATGCGAATAGCAAGACCTTATCACAACCTCAGTTTGGTTTCATGAATGTGTCCATGATGTCTTTGTCTTTTGATCCTTGTGTGTGTGAGAGGCTGTCTTGGTTTCATAGCAGATACCTACTACTATGCAAGTCACTGCCACAATGCCCAGCGATAATGAGCACGCCAAGCGGGTCAGCACAGCTGTAGATTCAACACATGCTGTAGAAACTGACGCTGCCCAGAAGCTGATAGCGCAACAACAGCAACAATTAAAACAGCAGCAAGAACTTCTGCGGCAACAACAGCAACAGCAACTCAGGTTACAGCGCCTCGAGCAGGAGCAACTGGAAAGGCGGCAGCAGGAGCAACAGCAGGCACTTCAGAAACCAAGTAGCAACCATGATGACCGTGGTCTCTTGGATTCCCATCCGCTGGCAAAGGATGTAAGTGAACTTGACGCTTCTCGTGTAGGTCTACTACTGTATTGTGATAGTCTTGGCGAGTCTGCTGCTTGTTCTTAACTTATGGTATATCGTTGTCGTGGTTGTTGATGCTGCGTGTATTTCAATTGCAGCAGACATCAATGAACAGGTTGATGAGTGAAGATGATGTTCTTGCTCACCTCCATAAAGGTACACCACTGGTGCTGCTTGAATTTATAAGTTGTTCATGCATTATGCAACAGCATCAGTGAAGGAGGCTAACAAATGTACCCATTAAGCTACGTCCGCTCTATTAAGAAGGCTTTGATTCTGGCATTGGAGAGAAACAACTGTGAGCCCCATTGCAAACATGTGTCTGTCAATAATGTTTTTGATTTGTGACATCAATGATTCTGTTACAATTTGCAAACAGCATGGAGTATAACAATGTTGCCTGTTTCAGATCACATGTCGTTTTGTTCCATCATGGATTCGAGACTCAAAAACCTTTCATTGGTCGGACGCCTTTGGACGGATGGAGAAATTAAGGTATTCAGTGGACGCATGCTGTATTGCACTCCATAGCAACCCATGGGGCAGTTACTGTGCATTCAAGAAGACCTCCAGGTGGCTTTGACTTGAGTCAGTTGTGGTGCTGGTAAGCTGCCTTGCCAGTAAGGGGGAATGCTGTAACTTCATTAAATCAAAAACAAATTTCATTGTACGCAGACATAAAGTACTTCGCTTATATATGGTAAATATAATGGCTGTAAACTGTAAATTCAGACATTCCATTAGTAGGCTAAGCATATTTAATGTGCAGATATTGCGCGTTCTCGTGTCCCGTTGAAACATTTAAATTTGATCCTTGATCGTGAAGGGGCGTTTGAATATAGTTATGAGGCAGGATGAAGGACAGCATCAGTTGTTATCAGTTCTTTTATTATGCAATGTGAAATGGAGAATATCTATCTTATGGCAAATACATAGATTACGTCCTAGATCACAAATATTTTTTCCTGCTCTCTGATTTTAAGACATAGCTCTCTTTTTGATTCTAGGCACATTATTATCATTTTGGAGTTTAAGCAGTCGGGTGTAAAATCAACCGTCTGAGACATTAATGTTTAACTGCTATATTGATATTAAAAGAAACATCCATAATTATGTTGCTGTGACATTTACGTAAATATTTGAGACAAGGTGGGCATCATTACGTTGATGTCATTTCAAATGGAACATTGACTTTTACTGTTTCCTTGATGCAGGTTGCTGTGGAGACAGCCACGGTCATGCCGGATCCAGCCATTCTCATTGACCTGTTGAACGTTCTTTTATTGAAGCAGTAAGTAAACTGATTGACTTACTAGTGGTCTATGGCAGTCAGTTCGTCAGTGTGCGGTTTTATAACAAAGGGCTATAGAGGATTTGTTTGTTGGTGCAGAGTGCCACCAAATTGGTTAATCCAAATGCAGACATCAGCTGTCATCACCCATTCTTTTCTCTTGATGTGATGCGCTTAATCAAATGTCTAGGGGCTCCTTGGTCATGGTTTCAATTTAAATGTAGGGAGTGTCCCTTAGTCCACCCTGTGGTACCTTCCATTCATGAGGTTAGATCTTAAGTTACGTTAGCTGGGTTTGGAAAGATTGTAGCATTAGCTATGACAGGCAAGGTGCTGGTTCAATTATACGGCACAATTAATAAGAGTTAAATAAACGTTATGTGTATTGCTAACAAAGGATAGTGAACAGATTTTGTTCTGCTGAGGAGACCCGCGGCACTTGCATGGCCCTTGTATTTAGTGTTCTTCGAATTGGCTGCGTAGGGCACTGTGGAACCTGGACATCTGTGTGGTTGTTCTGCCTCAACTCATTGTGCAACTGGACAGCAAGCATGAAAGGTAACCATTTGCAACAGCTGCTTCAGAACGTCCTGTTGGGTGATGCTGTTAAGCTTTTCATATGACATTTGCTTTTTTTCAGTTACGTTGAGACGGCTGCAAACTGCTTGAAATTGGTATTGAAGAACTTTGCTCCTGTGATCAAGAGCAACATGGCTGCACCTCCCGCATCACTAGGCGTCGACCTGGTGCGAGAGGAGAGGTGAGACTGATAGCTATACTACTTGTTTTTTTTCTTCACCATTAAGTTCTTTAGTTTGAAATGTCTTCCATTTCCTTGACTACAGATTTGAAAAGTGCCAACAATGCCAAAAGCATCTCTTCTCAATCCGCAACATGGTCTCCCAGCGAACCCAGGCTAGCGGACGGCCTGGCAACATCTATCGCCAGTTGGCTGTTGCATTGGGCAGCATTGATTGAAACGGGACAGTTGACAAGTCTAGTAAGCACGCAAGCGTGTTGGTGCACAGATGCTACTGCATCGCAACAGATTCCAACGAAAAGCTAGAAGCTACAAGATGATGGCCATGGGGCATGTAACGGCAGTAACCCATATGTGGCAAATATGGTTAGCATGCTTTTGTGAAGGTTGAACAGTGGACAGTTATTTGTTTCGAGATGACTGATGATCGTTAGCCATTTTATCCTGTGTCAAGTGTCAGCCTGTGAGTTATTGCCAACAGAGATCATCATTTGTTGGCATGAAATGACAAACGTTTTGTAATAAATATAAACCAAATCAGTAGATCTGGAATAGTTTTTGTAGCATTTGAGAGTGTTTGTGTGTTTGTTTGCTATTGTCATTGATGCCAATTGAACGCACGCTTCCTTGACGATCTAACACCTTGGTTTGCAGCACAACCATTGTTGGCCATATGACACCATAGTTTACAGCTTAGGCGGCAGAGGCACTGCACCCCACAACAGAAAGGACAACAGACAATAGGCTACAGGATACACAAGCAAATGGACACATAACGCATTCAACTCCACTGCTAATCAGCATACGTGCTACATTGCTATTCAAATCATGCTGGCAACTGGTTTGATGGACCATGCCAGTTGCACTCATCAGATGTAAACGGCTGTGTGGTTGTCATGGCAGCCACCGGCCTCCCTCGAGCGAGTGTGCATGTTGCTGAGTCACAGATGCACCAATGCAATCTACATGCCGGTTGTTGTCACACCATCAACTGATGCATGCTCAATTGTTCACTTCGTTACAGATCATCCTTCTTGCCCAAAGTCATCTGCAAACTTTTTTAGCTTTTTCAGGTCATCTTCATTCACAGTTGGTCTGGTGGTTGAGATGGAGCGCATCACATCCGCCTGCAACACATGATCAACGAAATACAGGAATGGAGCATTCATTCATTTCCCCTACAAAAATTGAGCAGCAGAAACATCATGATCATGACAACTCCGTAGCACGTTAGCTGCTCACCCGAGACACGATTGGCTCTAGCAGCTTGTCGCCAGGAACATCCATCCAGTTCATTTCCATTGCTCCAGAATCACCTAACAATCAAATCACAGTTGAGATATGGCCAACCGTCCACCAGCGGCTGGCTTTGTGTAGGGCAACAGGGTTCACACAGTCACGTACCTGGCGAGCAAGGCGATAGTAGATCATCAACAATGAGGTTTGGATCGTCACGAGATGGTCCACGAACCTGTCAAATGGGAGACAGCCATTTCTCACTAACTGTGACCACAACACATTCATAAATGACGTGTGAAACAGAATGAAGGACCAGCAATGACCCACTTGCCTTCTTGAAATGTGTTGCACTCTGCACTTTCCTAACCGGCTGCATAAGGGCATCACGTACAACAATGCTGATGTCAGCTCCAGAATACCTGTCATAACAAAGCAAGAGAGAGATGTCACACACAAATTGACAGTCATTTCAGCAGAGGGCGAAGGAACTTGGTGAGAATTTGGTACTCACCCTTCAGTAATCTTTGCTAGATCCTTCAAGTCAGGCGGCTGCATTGAGTTAGGTGTACTGCCAACATGAAGCTCAAACATTTTGACGCGAGCCCCACTGTCTGGCAAGGGAATGTAGATTCGCTTCTCAAACCTGCAATGGGAAAGATGTCATAATGTGCAATCGCTGGACACCAGAGCAGCCCCTCCTGATGCAGCAAAGACTCTTCTCTTCCCAACAAACCTCCGGCGGATGGCAGAGTCAAGGACCCAGGGGATGTTGGTTGCGCCAAGGACAAGTAATCCATCATTGTCAACACCAACGCCTGAACACACAAAAGAAAACAAAAACGTTTAATGGTGCTTACTCAACAGTCTATATTTTTCTGGTAAGGTGGACAGTTGGGATGTAGGTTGATAAAGTTCAACACACCTTGCATCTGAACAAGAAACTCTGTCTTGATTCTTCGCGCCGACTCACTTTCATTTTCACTTCTTGAAGCACAGAGGGAGTCAACCTCATCAATGAATATGATTGATGGCTTGTTCTCTCTGGCCATCTCAAACAGCGTCTTCACAAGCCTGTGATCAACAACATGATACTAACAATACTAACAACAGCACACTAAACAGGAAATCAACAGTGACCTTGGGTTACCTTTCGCTCTCTCCTAACCACTTTGATACTAAGTCAGACGATGACACCGAAAAAAAGGTCGAGTTATTCGCTTCAGTTGCAACTGCCTTGGCCAGAAATGATTTTCCAGTACCAGGTGGCTGAAAATAAGTAAAGGGTTAGTTTATTGTTCTGACATCAGTAGCCATGCAATAATTGGTCATACCTTACAATGACAATAGCAATTTGAAGCATGCATTGAAATAGATGACTTGCCTACCGCAGGATAAAGTTACCCAACTATTTAGAGAAAACATGAGGTAAGCCTACCACTTAGAACAGTAAAGTGACTCCTCTTAAAATTCGCCAACAGTTGAGGAGTTTCCGACTTTAGACAAGTCATGCATATCCGACTAGCCATGTGTGCAGACCGTTTAATTCAAACCCAAGTTACCATGGCGTTTTTTGTTGCATATTAGCAGTTTAGCATTATCCGAACCATCCCAAAACAATAGATTTTCCCAACAATGGATAGTATAAAGCACGCTAATGACGACTTGACATCTTTCATTGTTTCCCTGAGATTGTGTGACCAGAATGTGACCTTTGTTACGTTGCATAATCTCTTGACAGAAGCCGAAGGTGATGAGGTTGTTGTAGATTGTAAGAAAGAACTATTTCACGTTACAGCGACTTAAGTAGACAACAAACATCAATCGAAGCGCCTACATTGAAATCTAAGCCAATCAAGTTTTCCTTGCATAAATGCAAGCTTTCCATTTTTACGAATTGCATTTAAGCAGGTTGCACCTTAGTAACTTCATATGAATTCACTTCAATCTGCTCAGTGCTCATTCACATTTTGCCTTTTAAAATGAAATGGGAAGCTGTTTGAATAATCAGATCATTTCAGTGCATTCTCTAAACTCTCAGGCTTTTAACATGATAATTGAAAATCCACATGTAATATCTGGAACGGTGGAACTGTTATGGTGGATTTTTCTTGACTGAAATTGGTTGAAACCCAATCTAGGTGCCACAGACAAAGATTGAGACTCACCCCAAACAACAAAATTCCACGCCAAGGGACGCGCTTGCCTGCAAGTCAACAAAATCACCATAAACCACAAAAACAGCATAGAACAACCACAATGAACAAATAAATAATGACAAAGCAACCAACCAGTAAACAGATGAGGGAATTTTATTGGAAGAATGACAGCCTCTTTCAACGCCTCTTTGGCTGCCTCAAGGCCAGCAACATCACTCCACTTGATGTTTGGCTTTTCAACAACGATAGCACCTGATCAAAGCACACAGACAAACAATTAACATTAAATGAGATATGAAAGTGGACTGACTGATTGTTCCAATGACAGGGAAAGCTACAAAATAGAAAATGATCAGATGTCCCCTTACTGTTTAATGAGTTCTTGAACTTCTTTGACTCCGCATTATCGTCATCACTGTCACTTTTGTCATCTCCCCTGACAAATGATAACAATCAAATTGATGAGTCCAGGAATGAATCCATCTGCTTTCATAAGATACAGTGTCCATGTACAAAGCATTTTGCAGTGAGATTGAAGATCCCTTTACTAGTAACACAGTAGGCCAAATGCAGCTGTTCAAGGCCTGCACTGAGAACAAATGTGAGACCTATGGTATACGTGAGACCGATACTGGAGTATTCCACGCAAGTATTTCCCCCCTATTTACAGAAGGACATTGCTGCACTGGAAAAAGTACAACGTAGATTCACGAAATCTGTTTACGTGCGTTGCTATGATGGAGCTCCTCCACCTTCTTACCAAAAACGTCTAAAACTCTTTAGCATGCAGTCGTTGGAAGATAGGCGGAATTATTTTGATTTGTGCTTTTTTTACAAAGTCCTTCATGGCAAAGTCAAACTTAAACTTTCTCAAACTGTTATTCCTCTCGCTACTGTAACTCGTGGTCATAATCGGAGGTTTCGTGTTGACAATTCAAAGCTTAATGCACGACATTATTTTTACTTCAACCGTATAGTTCGAAAGTGGAGCTTACTTTCGCAAGAGATTGTTGATGCTTCATCACTCACTTTGTTAAATCAAAATTATCAAAAAGGTTATGAAATTAATTTACTTATTTACTAATTTTACCGTGTAGTATAAGCGCACTTGTGCCTTCTATACGTGTATTCTGTTTGAATTGATCTTTCAAATACAGATACATATTAACGTACAACGCTGCTGCATGGCCCACGGCAAACACCCTGCAAGATACGATCGACACCTTCCATCGAGAGCTGATATTTGACGCAAACAATCAGCCTACTGAAGATTACTGACTGGCAGAGCTCTGCTGCAGGCCACATACTTAACCATGATGACAATGGATATTGCGGCACAATCAGAAGCCTTTCCTGATCACATTGACAGCCAGTCAGGCGTCTCGGCTTCCAGCCACGGTCAAGCCGACACATACCGGTATATCTATTGTGCCTTACGTGGTTTTAATTGTTGAGGACTTAAGGGAGACAAGCCATTGCCTTATTGGAATACCCCCATTAAACACTGAGATTTACATTTAAAAGTCTCTTCTGACTTCCACTTGTAAAACAAAATGACCTCTCCTCTACCATTTCATTAATTATTAACTGCTAATCCTTGACTGCTGCTGTCCTAGTTTCAAAGAACAAAACAGTCCCCAATGCATTAATCATTAAAAGCCCCTCAAAACATAATCAAACATAATGATTTAATCTGTACTTTGATGAGCCATCTTTCATTGGTTTCTTATCAGTCTTGGTCTTCAGATACGTCTTGAGCTTCTCAGCTCTGTCCAGGTATTGCATGCACTTTGATCGGATGCTTTCTCTCGACTTTTCACTTTGTGCTTCGTCTGTAGGCCAAAAGATTGAGAGGTCATAGAAACAATTTACATTGCCACAATCAAGACAGCACTGACAAAACATTGCAGCAATCAAATGGAAGATCAACTCAAATTAAGTTACGACAAAAAAACACAATATGAGCCATACAAATTCTACATTGCAACAGTAGAAAACAAGAACGCAAAATTCTATTCTGGTCCAGTCTTATTGTGTCAAGTATAGGTCCAATTGTGGTTTACTTCACTTTTGTCTCGGTAGAACAATAGAAATAGTGATAGATTGGAATCTGTGTTATTGTTTTTGCGTCAACCATCATAGGTGTTACTTCCGTCCCAAATGAACTGTAGATTGCGTTTATGAAATATATGGCAGACTTTAATGGCAGTTGCCGTTTGGACACACTTGATGATGTGTTGATATTGTGATCCACCACAAAAACATATATGGTGGCATCCGTTGTTCTGCTGGCTACCTTGAAGTTAGCAAACGTTGCAGTCCAGCTCCTGCCGTCAAATGACACTTTTGATAATTCAACAAGATTCATGTGCGCAATATTCCATCAGCTTGACAATCATATATCCTATTCTTAACACATTCCCATGTCCCCGAAAATCAACTGCATTTCTCTTAGAATATTGGATTTGCTCTACATAAAGACTGAAAGTAATTGGCATTGGCCTGTTGAGTCAAATTTGAACCAGAATTCAATTCCATCTCGGTCTGATTATGATCTGATAATTATTTTGTTGTAATTGTGCTACAGCTTTTTATTGCTCAAATGTTCATGTGGTGCCTTCGTAGCACAACAGTTTGATAATTATCATCTGTCTCATCTGAGTTTTTAAGCATTGTATTATTCGTATGTAATTATCTATAGTTATAACGTAATTAGTTTACGATTTTATTCTTTTAAGGCCCCGATTACACTACACCGGATTACCGTTTTAGCATTTTGATTTACGCACCGGATTGGGGTTTCAGTTACACTACACCCCAGCAATTCGGAGCGCTCTGCTCTGCACTCTGGAGCAAAAGTCGCTCCAATTTTCAAGTGGAGTCAAAACCAATCCGGTGCGTTGTTTTCGCGGAGCGGTGTAGTGTAATCGATGAAATCCGGAGTGAGGACCACCACTGTCTCGTAGTTAGGTCATTTCAATCTCATTTTCGCTGCATGTTTTGATAATGGCGACCCCAAACTCTGCCTAATTATGCTTATATGGGAAAGAAAAGCCTGAATCATCGTTACAAAGTTGAATGCTGCAACGAATCGCGGCCTTGACTGCGACAATACTTCGAAAGGGAACGTACGGCTGCGATTCACAAATGGCAAAGAACCTTCTTGAATAAATATGAATAATGATCTCCTGCATCATGAAATTTGAGTCAAATATTTGCGCGCTTCGATTTCATCAGAAAATACCCAACGAATGGCGAAGTACGAGAACAAGGGTAAAGAAACCACGTGTTCTGAAATAACAATAGACTCCCTGGAGCGATCCGGAGCAATGTAATCACTTCGCCAGCGGAGCGAACCACAGTGTAATCACGACGAATCCGGAGTGACTCTCGCACCAGTAAAACGGAGCGAAAAACAATCCGGTGTAGTGTAATCCCGGCCTAAAACTGCTTATTACTGATTCTTAGATTTTATTCGCTTTTCTGTAGAATGCCCTGTGCCCTGTGGTAACTTCAGTGCCATTGGCTCTGCAGTTGAATGTGAGATACTTTTAAATTAAGTTCTCATCATCATCATGAAAAATGGTTTTCTGTATATCAGTCCTTTTAAGTTAAGCAAAGTAACTGCTTGTTTGGATGGTGAGAAATCTGCAGCGACACTTGTTGACTCTCACACGGACTGACAGCCTTCAGTTTTGGTAGGCTACATCAACAGTCGACGATTGTATGAAGCAGTCGCACCATGAAAAGAGAAAGGGTTAAATGGAATGGGCATATCTAAGGCCTGGCATGTCTCCTTTTCATCCACCAGTCATTCGGTAGTCAAAGGATGACTCTGGTGTGAATGATGGCTGCGGCAGTAGGTCGATCGCAACGTGAGTGGTGATGGTGGAAACTTGCTTATCTTGTAACGAACTAACAACGAATGCAAGACATCACCGCCCTCTTCCCAACAACTATACTAACAACAACAGAAAATTGACGGCATCTAGCTCATCGGTTTGGGCAATGACAGGTAGTCAGTCAAAGTCTTACATTTGATGGCATGCAAGAAGTACTCTACTCCGTGTTCGTAGAGGCGAAGGGCTTCGGCAAAGTTGCCATTCTTGTCTTCTTCTGTTGCCTTTGTCACGATGTCAATGGCTTTCTACACGAAGAAGGTGAAATTTAGAGGTCTCTGGTAGTGGAATCATTAAATAACTACAGAACACCGATCAATACAAGGTACACAATGCCAAAAGATAGGTAAACTACAGTGCACTCACTTGCAACGTTCCTCCAGACATTGTATCGGCTGCAGCACACAAGACCACTCAGAACAGATGCCAATTTAAATTCCGTTCCTTCGACAACGTAGCTACATAATACGTTTCTCAATTAAAAGAACACGATATAAAGACCAATAGCACAGGGTCAGTTTGACGTTCTTACTTGGTCCTAACTGTTTGATTTCTGACTTGTTGGTTGAGGCCACAGAGGAAATTGCCAGTGCATCTATTTTGGTCGCGATTGTCATCACGGCGCATGCCTCAGTTATCTCACCAGAACGAGGCTGCGTCTGACGTCATAGCATCACGCAAAAAGGATGCTCGGTTTTCATTTCTTAGTGTAAGCGCAGCATGTGTTGCCTTCTATCAGTGTATTATTTTATGCAGTTTTTGAAATCTTTTTAAACTAATAAAGATACTTATTCCTTCCTGCATTTTGTTGAGTAGACCAGGTCACCAGGATGTGGCTGTGGGGCCAAAAGATATCTCAGTATTTCTGGGGGCGGCATTGGAACTACTTCTGGGACTGAGCTCATCTCTGTTCACTGCGGTTAATTATGACACATCTGATCATTAAATTCTTGCAACTGATTGGCTTGCCATAATGACTCATAATTATTAAAGGCATAGAATTAATGACAGCAGCTAAAAAGTCGATTCGCAGCAGCTAAATGGATACTTACAGCAGCTAATAATAAGAAGCGCCGAGAAATTATATTTCATTATATCTTCGGCGATGAATCATAGGAATAACCATTTAGCAGTTGTGTTCTTCAGATTATCGCTGTCTGGAATTGTTTGTTGACAATCAGATAGCCGATTTCAAACATAGACTAGACTTTCCCAGGCTTAGTTATTCTGATTTATCATTGATTTATTGTCAAAGCAAGCAATTGGTCTGCTTGTGAAACCAGATGCAGCACTCAATCGATTAGCTGCGGAAAAAACTTTTTAGCTGCGGAAATGAACTTAAATAGCTGCAGAATAGAGATTAAATAGCTGTGACAAATTAGCTGCTGTGAATTGCCTTTTTAGCATCAAACCCTGGGGTTGTCCCCTATATCCCGGAATTGCTCCATATTTATATTTTATGGGGTGCCAAATTCAGTTGATTTTGTTAGATATTTCTACCCAATTTTGCAAATGTTCCTTACTTTTTCCTCTGTGGTCTGCTATGCAAAATGTAATCAGCCATAACAACAACTGACAGTCACAGCCTCGTATTTCAATTGAAAACCATCAAGGGGCGCAATCATAATGGTAGATTTTTGCTTCCTTCCAAATGCCCTAGTCGGAGTCCTACTGTCCTAGTGCTGGTCTTCGCTCCGCTTTGTCGTTCCTTGCGATCAGCCGATCATGTTGTTGGTTTGCTTGGTGTGTGCTTTATTTGTTGTTGCCTTATTGGTTCTGTGGCACTTCGTCCATTCTGCACGGCGAAGTAGCAGCGTGGAGTTCGCTGGCTCTCACATCTTGGTATGCTCTATCCGTAGACTGTAGACAGAATGTAATTGTAATGCAGGCGTGCAATGTACTGCTGAATAGCAATGTATATTCGGGTCTCCAATCTTGAGCTTTCTTATTACGATTCTGTAGCTGCAGTTGAACTCTGTTGTCTGTTGAATCGTAATGCCCTTTTGTTGTCATGTCGTGAATGATGATGTTCAAAGTTGCGAACAGTTGCACGGCCATTTATGTTGACCGTTTGCTAGGAGTTGAAGTAATTTCTTGTTAACAATAGCAAATTACTAAAGAGAAATGCTATTAAAATAGTAGTTTTCTGTAGCGAAGTGGATGTTTGTCCGTCAATGTCAGATATATGTATAATATAACCAGACAGCTATTTGTCAGTCAAAGTGATAGTGATTCCAGTTTGCATTCTGTGTTTGCTGCGCGGAGAACAGAAATTTCATTTGAGAATGCGCGGTTGGTACGCGGAGGGATTAGGAGCACTTTGGGTTTTAGCGTTAAAACCAGTCATAATAATAACAACGGTTCTCTACATGAAGAGGTTGTCCCTCTTCCAGTGGCGTAGCCAGCTGCGAAGCAGCGTCCTGCTCTCCGCCGGAGGCGAAAATTTTTTGGGGTTTGGGGGCGTGGCATTAGGGCNCGCGGAGAACAGAAATTTCATTTGAGAATGCGCGGTTGGTACGCGGAGGGATTAGGAGCACTTTGGGGTTTAGCGTTAAAACCAGTCATAATAATAACAACGGTTCTCTACATGAAGAGGTTGTCCCTCTTCCTTTTAATTCACTTGCTACTAAATTACGCCATAAATCACGGTCAGACATGGCTGACAATGTAGCACCAAAGAAAGATATTGAATCAACATTCAATACATCTGTCTATGAAACGTTTCCATTGCTTAAGTAAATACAAACTGTGGAATTACGATGATTTCCTGGAACCTATAACTGAAGCACAATGGCCACGAAGTTTTATAAGCAGGGGGATTAAAGCAGCGCGATTTTGAGAACGTCAATTTCGATCACAAGATGTTGACATGTGCTGCTCACAATTTCTTCAACAAATCTTTAACCACGGGGTTGTGGTTTGACTTTGCTATTTGTTTGGTTGATTTATAAACCCTTTCCTGGTAAAACGAGACAAAATGTGTCTATTTGGTAAGCTTGACGTGCATGTTGTACTTGAGAGCAGTTACCATGGTGACAACTGCAAAGACAATTACTACAGCGGCTCGTGTTACGTTGCAATCCTGCTGTTGTCGACTACAAGTTGGTTAAATAGTTGATTTGGATAGTTAGACTATGTAAGCATGTTTGGCTAGAATAGCATCACAACTTCACAAAGCAGATAAAATTGACTTCTGATCTATCCCCAAGGTCATCCCTACAAATCTTCACAATGAGCACTTGTAAGCAGCTGAAATGGAAATGCTGCTTCGGCAGACAATTGCAAAAAGAATTTCATTTGAACAATCAAAATTGATAAACAATACTATGCAACTATGTTTTATTAAGGTGTGATTTTTCTGCTGATGGAGCGCCAGTATGTAAAGTTTTACTTTTGCGCGGGGAACGCGAACTTTGTGCTCCTACGATTGCGCGAATTTTACTCTATGGTGACGTAATTTACATCCACTAATTCAACTTATTTGCAATATTGTGCGGATTTTGTTGAATTTTCTTTTAAATGCGCGGTGCGGAATTTCTGAGCTGGCTTCGCGCTGTGAACGCGTTCTCCGCGCGGGCCCTACTTTTCATGCTGGATGGAACGCAAGAGGTTTCAAGTTATTAATGTCTCTAATCCTCTATGGTTATCGATTTGAGATGATTGAACGTTTGCATTTGCTTGTTTACAGCTGTTTTATAAGCTTGTGTAATTTGGTGTTTAGATCACTGGCGGCAGTAGCGGAATTGGCAAGTCTCTTGCCCTTGCTCTTGCCAAAGTTGGAGCACACGTAACGCTGGTTGCCAGGAATGAGGTAAAGATGTGGCTTGACATGTCCCTGACCCTGCCTTGCTGCATCTATTGCTCATTGGTTTGTGACAATTCTACATGACCTCATTTCATAGTCTCATGTTGACATGAATGCTCAGGAGGGAAGTGCATTGCTGATTAGAACAATTGACATAATTATGTTCATTGATAGTTTTGTTAAACAGTGAACACTGTTTTACAATGCATTTACCAATGGTTGACATGAACAGCAATTCAGATGGTTTGATGTGTATTTAATGGACAATTAAAGCTGTAACTGCTAGTTTTCACTTTCAGGAAAGACTAAAAAATGCTGTTGCTGCTGTCCAGGAGAGCTGTTTGCCAGGGAAGAAGCAAAGGGTATGTATGTAGCATGCTAGTCTCTTTACTGCTAATGTTATTCCATTTGTGGATTTAGAACCAATCTAGGCTTGAACTTATTCAGAAAGTATGTTCTTCTCCCAGAGAAAAGAGCCCTTTTCCATTCAGAATGCACTGCTATGCATGTCAGATCCCATCACACAGCACGGCATGTTGGCTAAGGAAGAAATGTTCACTATTGCATTCGGTCAACATTAAACTTGATGCCAACCTGGAACTGCGCTGTTGCTTCAGCCCAATGGAAATGTGCTTTTCCATTGCCACTGGCCTGTGGGAGTTGCTTGTATCTCAATTTACATCGACACTAAAATGTTTTGCTGGATGGTAACCTTCTTTTCTGCATCTGGTTCTTTTCTTTTATTTGTTTGGCAATTAAATGAATTTTTTCGTCAGGTAAACTACATCAGTTTAGACTTATCTTCAGATTTTGAAAGCATCAAGACAACATTCAAAGAGGTGAGTGGTGGCATATCTTCTGCCGCATGGTATATTTTGAGATGCCCGGATGCAGGACCTGAGTGTGTTGTCGTAACAGGGCTTACAGGTGAGGAGGCGGTGTAGTTATGATGAATGGAAGCATTGCCAAGGGATATAACACTCACAGATCATCAGATATCTAACCAAGAAAATGCAAGAAACAGTTCTTGTTTCTTGTAATGGAGTTGCTGCGTTAGTGTGCCTATTTTCCTCTGATGCGCTTGAAGTATTGCAGATTGGGCCATTTTGTTAAAGTTTCATAATAAAGACATGTGTACACAAACACAGCCACCACATTTGAAAAATCAGTAATCACTAGATTGAAAAATAATTCCATATTTATTGCAAATTGACAGAGGTTTAATTCTAGTTGTTGACGCTACATTACGCATGCGCGTTCTGACGTCACATGTAGATATTTTTTGTAAATAAGCTTGATTGTGATATTGTTAATCAGTCGTATTAAGTCTTCCCGGAGCGTGGAGCAATCGTTAACGGTAAAGCGAAGAAGAAATTTTAGTTATATGCACGGTGCTGCAAGCCTCACCGAAGGTAAACCATGTATTCATTTTATATCGTCACGTCATATTTTTGTAACTAGTATTTAGACATTATTAACTTGCGTTTGTATATATTTGAATCTATACAGAAAAACCAGATCAGTTGGATCGAATCTGCTGCGTATTTTCTGACGAGGACACTGGTGCACACTGTGCTCAGACTTCATGAGAGAAAGTCTGTTATATTAGTTATTGGTTACAGTATTATCTCTAGAGAACAGTGGAAGAATCTTCTATGTAGATACATCTACCACAAATGGTCTTGTAGGTGATGTTATTGTATTGATGTAGTCCTATTAGACAAGCATGACTGGTATCCAATGCTGTTTGCTTGTCATTGTTCAGGCGGAGGGTCGCTTCGGAGAGATTGACATTCTCTTTAACTGTGCTGGCTATTCGCTTTGTGGCACCTTCTCACAACTATCTATGGTTGACTTCAAGGTAATTTTGAGTGGGATGAAGTAGCAATGATGCCATTGGTTTCTGAAAGGATGTAATCACATCTGAAGTATTCCATTGATTCATTATTTCATCTGAGCAGATTTGACTGTAGGCTTAAGCAGTTCAGCTTTTGGAGCTTCTCGTCTGTTTGCATTTTCACTGTCTCAGTTGTGTCGGTTGTGTGTGGTCTTTCTCGTCAAACTCAAGCTGTCATTGTTTCTGTGGAGCAGGATCATTGGTCATTTTCACGTCAATTTCACTTGCAGGAGATGATCAACGTCAACTACCTTGGTAGTGTTGCCATGACAAAATGCGTTGTTGACGGAATGATGCGTCGCAGGAGTGGGCACATTGTTCTCGTGTCGTCCATTGCTGGCCAGGTGATTGCACATCCCACTCTTTAACGGTTGCCATAGATTGGAGCTCAATGAGATTCAACCTCCTGCAGACAGAGAAATATTGGGTTTGCATTTCTAAAGGGGGGAGGACAGGGAAAGGCACCCCTTTTCAACTGTCGCAATGCTCTGTGAATAAATTTCCTCCACATTTGCGGCTTCTTAGTTCTGTTTGTTTTCCAATAGCTGTGTTTGATAGAAATGTTGTTTTAGCCGCATTGAGACTTGATTGATGACTAAGATTAAAAGCAGTGTCCTTCTGACATTCGCTTGATTGGGCTCTGCTTAATTATTATTAGCCTGTGCTAGAAGTTTCTATTTATTTATACCAACTGTGTGTTGTTGTTTCTGATTGAACCATTGCTCTCCTTTCAGTTTGGCTTGTACGGGTATGCGGCTTACAGTCCTAGTAAATTTGCTATTCGCGGATTGGCTGAGACACTGTCTGCTGAGGTCAGCACTCGTTTATGATAAGTGAATGATCTGTGGGAATGCCTCTTGGCGTAGTACAATTTGGCAAAGCTGCCTGATGGATATTTTGTATTCTTTGGTTGCTATAGTTACATCCGCATGATGTGGGCGTGTCTATCGTGTTCCCACCAGATACGGACACACCTGGATTTGAACAGGAGAACAAACAAAAGGTGTGAATGAGGGGTCTGCCTTGGAAACCATGTCAGCCCTGAGACAAATCAACAACATTTTGTTCTAATCATTGTCATGTTGATGCACTCTAATTAAGAAGACGTTTGGATGTGTGAGCTATTCCATATTATCAATAGACAAGAAGCATTCTGAAGCATTCTTGCAGAGGCAAACTTTTCTTTGCTGATTCGTGTGATGTCTATATGGGGCGCCATAGCCAGTGGTGGAAGTAGCGAACTACAAGTAGTTAGCTACTTGTAGCGAACTACTTTTCCCTGTAGCGAA
>OFHS01002928.1:0-18825 GCA_900245855.1 Calvadosia cruxmelitensis | reverse complement strand
GTGCCCCATGAAAAAAAGCCAATTGCTTATTGGGTATCACAATAAATGATGATGATGATGATGATGATGGCTCAAAAGAGATTACATTTAGTTTAGTACTTTGCAGAAACTCGAAGAGTGTAGTATGAAGCAATGACGATGCATGAGCAGGTGTGGTTTTGGTCCAAGTTATCATGTACTGCCTAATATAGCAGTTCATTCTAGGTATCCTGTTTGATCCTTCTAATGGTCACTTTAGTCAAACGAAGCTGTGTCATTATGAATATAAAGGTTATAAAAATCACGACTTTGTAATAATTTCCGTAAAAAATGCTGACAGATGAGTCCTTTTACAGAATGTTTTCATAAGTTTTATAGTGTCATGTAATGTTTTGATGGTAACACTGGTTGTGTTGTATCCTATTAGGTCCATATTTGATTGTCATCACCAAACGTGAGCGGGTGGGTCTACTCAATGGTCATGAAGTGTGGAAAGTGGAGGAAACCGAGGTCATACCCTTCTCTAGAACCACATTGCATCTCACTGAGGATCAGGTATTGAAGCTCAGGACTGTTAAACTTGCAAAAATCGTGACTGCTATCCATTGCATTTTGGTGCATTTCAAGTCTCAACAATTAGGCCTACAAGTATTGCTTGGCCGATTGTGGATTTTGGGCTATCGCTTAATGGACCAAGCGCAGTCCCAATGCATGACGGGATACACTTGTTTTTAGGCACGTGATTTTGAGCTGAAATCTACAATTTTGACAGCCAAGAACAATTCCTGAAATTGACAATCGTAGAAAAGAGTACGGCTGATTGCGTTACAAACAAAGCAATTTTCTGACGTCTTCACCTTTGGCAGAGGTCAACTCACTTATATACCGTCATGCA
The DNA here is from genome assembly GCA_900245855.1 of Calvadosia cruxmelitensis. Lineage (NCBI taxonomy): Eukaryota > Metazoa > Cnidaria > Staurozoa > Stauromedusae > Kishinouyeidae > Calvadosia > Calvadosia cruxmelitensis. The sequence goes on along the minus strand of OFHS01002928.1, from coordinate 17,951 downwards.
ATGGGACTGCGCATGGCGGATTGACCCGAACAATTTATAAATAACCTATGCATCGGACCATACAGAGGCCTTTGTTCCTTGTCGCTTTCTAGTCCTAGAAGCACAAATTTTGTGATATCAGTAAAACAGTGGTTGAACAGGGGAATCGATTGCCGAAAAAAAATCAATTAATTGATATATCAGATCCTGTTCTAATTAGAAGTTGTAATAATTAAAGGTGAACCGATGGCAATTTTTCAGCAATCAATACATCAAGGTCGACAATTGATTGTTAATCAATGTATCGCAGCTCACCGGCATCATAAATTCACCATAGCATCCAACCGTTTTCAGCTGAATAAGGGTTACAACACAATACAGATCTTTGCTCTGTTTGTGTTTAAAAAAAAGCATTTGCAAAGCATGACCATTACGGGATTGTTTTAACGACGGTTTGGCATTTTAATTTTTTAATTTTCTTGTCTAATATGTGTTCGGACTTGTAATCAATTAGTGTTGGGAGAACTGTTTTTTTTTTCAGTAGTCGATGATCAGTTGTTCAGAATTGCAATTGATTATAGGAAGTAACATTTGATGTATCAATTCAGATCCACCTCTTGCAATAATCAATTTTATCTAACTAGTATCATTTTGTTTTTCACAATCTGATTGGCTAACAGCTGTAGGATACAATGTGATATCACAAATACTGGGTCCTTCGGTTTCATTATTGAGGCTTGCAACAAAAATGCAAATTTTAACTCGGCACTTGGCTTAACAGATTGATATTCAGTTTATGCAGAGAGTAGGCATAAGATATGCCTTATTGGAGGAGATTTAGGTAATTTTTTTAGGCCTATAAAGGCAGAAACAAAGAGCTTGAAACAGGTATCAGGTTACACCGTATTTGCTTCTTAGAAGGATAGACAAGATTTATCATGACGATTACATTGACGTTCTATGCTAAGTTTTCTTTACTGTCGCGTCCGACAGGAATATACAATAAAACCTGTCTATAATGGTCACCTTTGGGTCCTAAGGAAAAGGACCTAATTTATAGACAGGTGGCCTATCTGTCCAGGTTGATTTCTATGGAAAGCGTCATTTTGGGGTTATGAAGAGTGGCCTTCATACACAGGTGGCTGCTCTATAAAAGTGGATGTTAATACAGGTTTGAATGTACATAGCCGGGAAGACAGCTAATTATGTGGCCTAACCATTAGTTTCCAACAACAGAAGATTCGGCAAGTTGCAACTTATTTACATTGTGCTTCTCTTTGACATTCCTGATTGATGTTTGATTGTTCTTCTTCTTGGATTATTTTACAGTCTCGTGACAATCGAATGTATCTCCTTATGATCAAGCAAGTGCTGAACACCGAGTCCTTCTATTTCTCATACACGCATGACCTTACTCACACCTTCCAGCGGCTCAACGATGCTAGCCCAGATTTCCAACAAAATCCTCTTTTCGAAAGGGTAAGCCTGGCATTGCATCTGCTTGCATTTTGCAGTAAATATTTTATTAAGGACATGTGAATGCAATTGTAGAGAAAACAATTCATTTGTTGTTCAGGCTAGAAGTGTTTCTGTCAGCTAATTTGAACTTGAATTGCCATCTTTGCTGAATATCAGCAAACAGTTTTGTTTTTTTTGTTCTATCGGTTTTTTTAAGATTGCTTGCTGTCTCTCATTCTAGTCTGATGTGAGATTTGTTTGGAATAATCATCTGCTGAGGCTCTTTACGATACAACCAGAGGTGAGCATGAATTATGGAACGGAGTAGGATCTTAAAGAAGATGCTTTTCCAATGAATGGAGCTGAACGGTCCGTTTCCCTCATTCCAAACAATTTAAAGACCATATGGAATTTTGATTTCCCTTGGATTCCCCATTAACCTGAATGCAAACCGAGAAACCACTCAACGGCTTTATTTGAAATCTCCGGCTTAACTCCAAAGCCCTTGATAATATGCAAATCAGAGGTGGAGGAAACCCAGAGTTTTGCAAAGTTGCTCACAGGTCGAAAGGTTTGACTTGACGCTCTGTAACAGTCCTAGTCCATTCATGTCTGGAGTTTGTTTGTTGGAAGCTAAATGAGAACAGTCACTTATATATTATGCTCTTTGCTTGCACATTATTGGCGCAACATATAGCAGCAACACCCAGGAGAAATAGCAGAACTTCTACCTGCCAGGAAGAAGACATTCTCAAATATTATTGCCATCCAATAACATAATTATTTTGTTTGAGTCTGCGTCAGTTATTTTGCCTCTGCAGCATGATAGTGACCATGCTTTTGTAGATCCCTTCTACACGATTATTTCCCTTCTTTTTGCAGCTCAGCAAGTTCATCCTTCCTGTCATGCATGGCTGTATCTTTTCTAACTAATTGATGAAGGGCAGTATCGATACATAGTGTTTACAAGTACATGCATGATCTTGAGCTGAAATCGACAATTCTGACAGGCAAGCGCAATCTTTGAAATTGATCATCATAGCTTAGAGTTGAATCAACATTTGCTGCAAATGTCGCCATTTCTTAATGCTAATGGCAGAGAGCTTGCTTGTATACCAAATGTATTGAAACTACGCTTTGGCGGATGCTCCTGAAAGAATGTTGAATGCAGTTTGTGTGTAACCTACAACAAGTACAGTGAAATTGGTTATTGACAACAATTTTTGACAGCTGTTGCCCTTGGCTTATTCTGTTTCTTGTTGTAGCTAGCTGGTTGCATTGTCTCAACTCAGTTGTATGATGTTGTGTATGCTTGTACCCAATGCCCTGTTGTATTCTTAACGACCCTGCTCAGTTGTGTCCATCCAAAAATGTACCATCAAGCAATACACACTGGATTTTGTTTTGATATCAAGAAGAAGTTGCTTCAGGGCAGGTAAAATGACATTTCAATTCTGTGCAAGTGTTCCTTTGTTTTCAAGATTTTCACCATGTGTTGTTCATTGTAAGCTATTTTTATTAGTAACCTTTTACCCTTCTTGTATTCATTATTAGGTACTCGTTACAATGTCAGGGGAGTTGACAGCGAGGGAGAAGTGGCAAATTTTGTTGAAACTGAGCAGGTTGTATTTTATCAAGGAGAGATCGCCTCTTACGTTCAGGTCAGTGTCAATTAACATCTAGAAGCTGCATGCCTCTTTTATATCTCGCTGAGTTCATATCATCTGTCCACTGTACGTCATGCTAGTACTGACTGATGCTCTTCTTCAATCTGCAGACTCGAGGTTCAATTCCATTGTTTTGGAATCAGAAAGTGAACTTAAAGTACAAGCCGTTGCCTGCTATTATGAAAAGTGCAAACCACGTAAGAATACAATGACTTCATTTTGTAAACTGTTTATACATTTTCCAAAAGCAAGCAGCCAATTTGCAAATTTTAGTTGTCATTAACCATGTGTCTTGATCTTGAGACACCAAATCACCATTGTTGTGTCGCATCATTATGTTACAAATAAAGGCACACTGTTTTAGTTACGCCTGTTGTGGCAGTGAGAGTGCTCAGGCTTTGCTCTCCATTATTTGCTGGCAGTTTCAAACTGCTGACAATGCTTGGTCGATGATGCTCCAACAAGTGAAACATGCAACCTCAGAAAACGTAGGAAAGGATTACATAGCAACGGGGATGCAGTGAAACCTGTCTATAATGGTCACCTTTAAGACCTGAGGAAAATGACCTTTATAGACAGATGGCCTTTCTGTCCAGGTTGACGTCTATTTATACAAAGTGTGATTTTTGGGAGTTTTGAAAAGTGGTCTTTATACACAGGTCACTACTATATAGAGGTGGCCTTTAATACAGGTTTGACTGTACATTACTTAGAATTTGGACATTGGGATATCATGGATTTGTGGTTCTGTTTTGAATGATCTAGCCTCATTGCCTGTATCACATTTTGTTTTTCCAATTCAAGAATGAAGCCTGCGCTCTTCACATTGAAAGCCAGATTGTTTATTATGGCAAACAGATGCTTGTCAACTTGGTATGTGCCATGCGTTTACAAATAATCATATTAATTAGTTCCATAATCATTCAGATGGATGTTCAACGTGTATAGTTTCCATGACAACATGATTGTGTAACATAAATTTTCAATAAATTTGTGTTATGCTGTTGGTTTTGAAATTGATGCTTGTTTTACTGTTGAATCCGTGTCAGGAAATCGCGTTTTGGTACAATTGAACTTCAGGCCAATCGTTCGGAATAAGATATTTTGGCAAAGAACGCCATTTTATTAGCTCAGACTAGTTCAAGCGTAATTGTAAATCAACTGACATTATGTGTTTCCGTCATTATGTCTAATGGATACTTTGTGGATGATTGGTGTCACATAAACATTTTCTTTTGTTTCCATTTTCACAGCAACTCTGAAACTTTTCTCTCTTCGCTTTATTTTCAGATTGATCAGAAAGGATGTGAAAAACAACTTGGTGATTATTTTGCGGCTGCGGTGAAGGCATTGTCGTATCCTGAGTCAGCGTTAAGGTGTGTGGAGAAGCATTATCACATAGCCCAAATTGTCTCTTTCCTGTCTATAGTCTGACTAATGCTGAAGCTGTAAAAATTGGGATATCCCTTTGAATTTACCCAGCTGAATGGGGGGCCGTATATGAGCCTAGCGATGTATGTTGGCAATGTGGAAAGCCACTGTGTATAACTCACGGGTAAGGAAGATGCTTAGGATAGCAACGTATTAACCCTTGTCCTGCTTACAAAAACTAGTTTGTTTGTTTGTTTGTTTGTTGACTTTATTCTGAAAAATCCATTAAGTTATAAATTACTTTTTTTCATGGAGCAGAGTTAAGTGAAGACTTGAAATCGCTTTATCGATTGCTCATTGGCTGATTGCTAGGGACTAACTTTCTGATTGGTTATATGTTGCTACTTTTGACTTGTTTCAAAAACGTATATATACGTCAATAGCAGGACATGAGTTAACATTGATGATTTATTATTGTTATTAACATCTTTTGTTGTATAATTCAGTCAACCCTGTATTAGCGGCCACCTCTATAGAGCAGCCACATGTGCATAAAGGCCACTATTCATATCCACAAAATGATACTTTCTATTAGAAATCAACCTGGACAGAAAGGCCACCTGTCTATAATGGCCATTTTTCTCAGGTCCCAGAGGTGACCGTTATAGACAGGTTTCACTGTATGCATAATTATATTATCTACAAATGATTACATGTACACATGGTACATAGATATTTCTTGGCCGCTGTTTTTGCTTTTTACTTTTATTTCCTGTTGAAAATCTAGACAAGCCATGTTTTCCTACTTGCAGATACATAGCTTTCGACTTCCACAAAGAATGCAGTAAAATGCGTTGGCATCGACTTGCAATCCTCATGGATGGCCTCCGTGACACAATTGACGAGTTCTCCTACTTCAAGCTCAATAAGGACAAATCATGTGCAAGCAAACAGATTGGAGTTATTCGTTCCAATTGCATGGATTGTCTTGATAGGACAAATGTCGTCCAGAGTCTTGTTGGGAAGGACATATTGTTGAAGCAGCTCGTTAGCTTTGGTCTGCTTTCACCTGGTGAAGCATTGACGTCTTGTCCTTCGTTTGAGAAGATATTCAAGAATGTGTGGGCTGATAATGCTGATTCCTGTTCAAAACAGTACAGTGGGACTGCCGCGTTAAAAACAGACTTCACAAGGTTTGGAACAAGTTTTCTATGTTTGAAGAGATTACCGCGTGCGACAATGCCCCATAGCGCCTGTTTCGAATAACCTTCTGCCAAATATAAAAGTATTACTCTCGAATATAACAATGAGTTGTTTGTTGAATGCAATATTGGTGTGATTTGAATGATGAGCTAAGCTAAAGAATGTCACCAATATAGCACACCCAAGGGCAGCATTTTCACATTTGACCTTCCCGTTGACACTGTCATTTTCCTAGGCCATGCTAAGCCATTACAGTGCACCCTCACCACTTTTAAGCAAGTTGAAATTATGCAAAGATCAGTTGCATGCGGAAGAGCCGCTTGCAATGTATTATTAAAAAAGCATCTTTCTACTACAGTCAAATATGTAGTGGCCACCTCTATAGAGCAGCCACCTCTGTATAAAGGCCACTTTTCATTATCCCAAAATGACGTTTTCCATAGAAATCAACCTGAACAGAAAGGCAACCTGTCTATAAAGGTCATTTCCTTAGGTTGCAAAGTGACTGTTGTAGGCAGGTTTCACTGTATTAATCACTTGTTTTATTATAAGACTTGCAGCACATCTAGGTACTGCCTTCATCAATCATATGGTCGGCATTATCATACAAGGCAGGCAACTCATTTTACTACTTCATTCGTACTTTTTGAAGGACTGGCATAAGGACACGTATTGGTCTCATGAAAGATGGCGTCAACTCGGCTGTTCGTTATTACAAGAATAATTTTGCTGATGGCTTCCGACAGGTTATTCAATTTGATTTTATCAATGGCACGTTGTTTGTTTGTCTGTTTGTTTGTTTGTTTGTTTGTTTGTTTGTTTGTTTGTTTGTTTGTTGTCATTGTTATTAAGTAGCAGTAAGTAGCATTGATATGGAATAGAAATGCATACCACAATGCAGAAAATATAGCTCAGATAGATATGTTGCCTAAAATACACATCGCCTATAAAGAGCTATGTCATTGATTGATGTTGTTTGGCTTCAGGATTTGATAACAAAATATGTTTACTTTAGTATATCATGCCTAGGTCAAACGGGCGGATTTCAGGCGAATCGAATACAATTCAATTAAATCCGCTCCAAGAGCGAACTCAGTTCTCTTTTGCATCAAACAGGCGGATATAAATTAGTTGTGGGTGTTTTTACATCATTCACAGCTGGAATTCTCCTTGCTTCTCGCTTTCCAGCACATCCTGTTTTCCAGACTGGTACGCAAATATAAACAGTGAACTTGTGACTAATGAGAGGAAAAGGAGAAGTAGAAACGCATCAATGTTGACGTCAAAAATACTTTCTTGAAAACAATTTTGTTATAGCTTGTGATGAGTTTCCTTAAAGAAAATGTTGTGTTAGAGAATCTTCAAACAGCAACAAATACCTTCATCTCATGGCAAGAATCTGTCTGCCTCAACGGTCGTTACCCTGGTTACAACATTGCAAGAAGCAATTACCCCCGGTTTTGCTATTGTTCTACCGCCAGATTGCTAAAAATAAACACTGAGGGGGATAGCCCTGCCGCAATTCGCTTGTAATTCGCCCTTTGACGCGAAGGCCCACTTCAGGCGGATAATCCGCCTAGGCTAGGCGAATTTTGGAAATGAAACCGGATAAAATGGGGTTGTCGAATATATTTTGCGTCAAACGGCGAATTACCAGCGAACTCAAGGCGAATTTAATTGGGAATTGTATTCAATTCGCCTGAAATCCGCCTGTTTGACCTGGCCGGGCCTCAGTCTTAACACTACAAACTTCGAAGTTGTTATTTGCTCGTCAAAAACTGTTAAAATGACCCAAATGACGTGTTCGTTTCCCTTATTGTGAAACCTTCTGATTATCACAAGCTTTTAATGAGTTCCAAGAAGTCTTTTGCTGTCCAGAGTTAAAGAAATACATTGAGTTTTTTAAGGACAAAGTAAATTATAGCAAGTTCAAAAAGAGGAAATAGAGTGAAAGTAACAAGTCTGATGTTTCGTTGTGTATTTTTAAATTGTAAGTAAAATAATTTGTAATTTGTAATTAAGAGGTTTAGATTTAGTTAACTTCCGTGTATAGGAAATTTTAATATGTATTATAATTATACTTTTGTAATTGCCACTCTTTAATAAATAAAAATTTACACTTCTTGATAAAAATTGTGTGATTAGTTATGGCAAATATAGTTTCCTGCTAGAATGATTTTGTTTTCATTGTTGTTGTTGATGATGATGAAGATTTCGATAACTTTGATCTCTCAGGATGCCATTGATCTCTTTCTTGGGAATTACATTATCGATGTCAGTGATAAGAATTCACCGTTTCGTCAACCCAAGGATTGGAAATATGTCACGGTAAATAATCAGATGCTAAGAAATAATTTTATTTGTATTTCTGTGGGATTAGTTCTCAATTGTTTTAAAGGAAATTGAAAGTTTAACTTTCTCTTTGTTCAAACTAGCACAAATTGCAAAGGATTAATGTTATTTTTTTTAAAACTTCAGCTTGACCCTTTTCTTATTGTGGCTCACATCCTGTGATCTTTTGTAATGAAGGAAATGTGAACGTTTGAGACATTTAGTGTATTCTCTAGTTTTCAATATTCATTTGTGCTTTCTACTGATTTCATGTTTTCCATTTCTAACAATAACTTCCTACTATGTTGTTCAATGATGGGTAGATGGTGGCTCTTATATTAAACAGGTGCAAACATAGTGTTCTGCAGAGGTTCAAATAAATCAAGGCTTATTTAGATTTTCGAAATCGTTTCTATAATTTATTGGAATTTCAGTCAAATGTTATAAGCCACTTCCTCATGCAAAAGGTGTTTGCTGGAGATCGTGACAGTAGGTTGTAAACTTAATTTCTTGTCAGTTCCATAGTGTCGTTTAATTCATCATTCTACAGTGTTTATATTAGCTGAGATTTATACAGATTTAATAGATTCTATAATTATAAATTTCGTTACTATACGGCAAAGCTGCAGCTAGTTCGGAAGAGATGTTTTCGAGTTATTTAGCCGTCTCTTTTTATGTTTTAACCTTTTAGCTGCCCGTTGTCCTTCTCATCGGTCTCTCGATGTTCGTGATTAGTCTACTGCTGCCCTCCGGTAAGTTTATTAAGTAACTTGATAATTTCGTCTTCGCGATAGCAACCCCGGCCGACAAAGGGGATTTTGTCGTGAAATAAATAATCGGCCGGTTCCGTTTCAAACTTCAAGCAAATGGGAATCTTCGGTGCCTGGACGATACAGAATATATTTGAAATAAATAAGTACCATAGGCTTAATCTTTTTGTGATTATTTTGTCTATTGATGTTTTCATTCTCTACGGGGGTTCTTTTGGGGTTCATGCAGGTGTTATACGAAAGCAGTTTAAAATTTAATCCGCTTGAGTCGCACAGCTTTCTTGTCGTCATCATTATTGCTTGTATTTTCAATGTTTATCGCTTGGGTATTTAGTTGATGTTAGAACTGGTTGCATTCGTTGTGGGTCTGTCTGTTTACATTTTCAGCTGATCTCTGCCGGTGTTTCATGTCTCGTTTTTTTTCATTCAAAGTGGCGTTGTCTAGCCGGCCACCGCCTTTCATTGTTATCACCATGGTGACATGATCTGTTTTTCTTTCCATCTCAGCTGATTTCGGCCTGCAATTTCTTTACGTTCTGTTCTGGGCCGCTTCGTGTCTCGTCGTCTTGTACTTCGTCATGTACTTTGGAACAGAATTTGTCGATCATCCTAAGCTATTTCAACGCATCAAAGACGTCAAGGCTTAAAGAAAATACCGAACCTAATGAAAGAAAATCAAGGAAAAATAGCGTTGGATAGACATCAAATCGTCCTTGTATGCATGGTCTGTTGACATCGTATTGAAGCTTTGTATACACTACAATGAATAGTTGTATGTAATGATATCAATTGTCGGGCCAGCAAAGACGCCATGGCGCGAATGACAATTTAAAGGGCGTAGCATGGGCTTACTGTAGGATATGCAGAAAATAAACCAGCGAATGATACAATATATCCTTTATAATTCAACGTGTTTTCGTTTTTGCTAGCTACGTAGATAATGCAATCTCATTGCTTGCAGAAGCGGTCTCAGGATAATCCATTACGAAATCTACGATAAATCCCTGCAGGAGCAGATGAATCGACTCCCCGAGGCTATCTTTCTGTTATTTCTTCGTTATCGATATCAAATTACCAGCAAATATACATGCAAGACGGCTTGAGTGATCCCAGGGGTTGATCTTACGTCACGCCTGAACATGTCTCTCACGGATCTCCTTCTAAGAGGCATTGTGTTATACTTGAACAGTGTTCCACCCGATTGGCTGGCCTTGCATCTCACGATTCTCAGCTGATTTCAAGATTACTCTCCAGACAGTTATCAATTAGCTTCTATACAATGAATTCGCTTTAATATAGAAATGGATTATTCTATTTGGTGCTTTGGTGGTAGACACTGCACTTGATGTCTGAATAGAAGCAGAACTCCCTACGCAGTTCATAGAAACGTGTTGCTGTCTCTGTTTGGAGCTCGCAAAGAGCCGAATAACCCTGTCCGGATATTAAAACAGCTGATCACTCCCAAATCTACATCGCTATCTTTACTAACGTTGGTGACTTTCCTGCTCAGCCAACAGTAACTGTCTGTCGAACGCAAATGCAATCACGTATGAAGTCAGTCAAAATGTGCTTCATCGGAGGAATAACTTCCTCCACTCCAATCATGTCACCATTGGAAACGTATAGGAGTTGAATAAAACGTATTTATAGGCCTTAGATACGAGTCGGTAGGTGCGAATTGCAGTCGGGTAAACTCCATTATCACGAATTTTCGAATTAAATTGATAAATCTAAGGAATATATTTAATCTGGGCTTTTTGTATTATAAAATGCGTACGCAGCTGTGTTTTCTTTCATTTTGCTTCGAAAACATCAAGAAATAGACGATGCGTAATGTCGAAGGTGTGCCGTGGAGAGCACAAACAATGGACGGCACAGGGAAGCCAGATGTGATATTCTAAACAATCAACAGACCCATGTGGGTGTTTCCCGCGCTTATCGCCGAGTCTCAATTGGCCACTGAAAACAATCGAATCTCCTTTTAGAGAAACCATTTGAGGCTCAAATGATTCCAACCCACTTGATACAGGGCATGTGAAGCAGTAAAACTATTTAGTTTATAAGGCAAAATAAATGTAGGTAAATCAATAAGCCAAATATATTTCCAATTTTATAGGCATAAAAAATTTAAGATAAAGTTGAAATAGTTGAGTGATATATTTAAGGATTATGTTGGCTTGAAACTAGGTCACTTGTCTATTATTTACATAGAGCTTTCACCCCCTGATCTTGGGTATCCCTCCACGTGGACGTCATGACCCCATGACTTCAACATCCTGGTCCTGTCCGCCTCAGAATAGCTTCTCGAAAGGCGTCATCTTTTCCCTCGCTAGCTCATTTCGACAGCATCGCCTGCAGCAACTGGTGGTCAACTCGAGAGAACTACAAACGGTAAAATCATCCAATTCAACATATCAAAATGAGGGAAGTCGTGCATCTTCAAGCTGGACAATGCGGCAACCAGATCGGCGCCAAGGTAAAGGATCGTGTAGTGGAAGAACTGTAATGTTTTCCTATGGCCATTTGTGTTTTTTCTTTCTTCGATGCAGCTTGCTAGTGCTTTTCAAGGCCGGCTTATTGTTGCATGAAGGGAGTGGTCTTTGATCGTTCAACCAAGGCCGTTGCTTGGCTTCTAATCGTACACATTTGATGTTTATACCGTGCCTTAATTTTTCGTGGCTTCTTTTTAATTTCGACTTTTGCTTCATTCGTTTTTAGTTTTGGGAGGTGATCTCGGATGAACACGGCATCGACCCGACTGGATCTTACCACGGGGATTCAGACCTTCAACTGGAGCGAATCAACGTTTACTTCAACGAGGCAACTGGTGAGCGCAATCAAACTGCTATCCTAACTCGCCAGTTTCGTTTCCTGCCACAGAAAATTTTTCCATGCTGCAATTAGGCGCCAAAATCAAGCTGATGGAACAATAGACCCGCTAATTGCTGTGCGCCATTTTCAAACCTGGAAGTTTTTATTAGTTACCTTGCATTTCAAAGCTCTAGTTTCGCCTGCAATTTTACTTTGTCATCGTGAATTTCACCATGTCGTCGTTCATTAATCTTTCATGCTTTTTCTAATCTACTTGCATTCTTCGTTATTTGCTGCACGCTTCGACTGTTTGTCGTTGTTCCTGGCAATCATGATGTGCTGGATGTCTCGTCTTTGTATTCTCAGGCGGCAAATATGTCCCCAGAGCGGTTCTTGTCGATTTGGAGCCTGGTACGATGGATTCAGTCCGTTCAGGACCGTTTGGACAGCTCTTCCGTCCCGATAACTTCATTTTTGGTGAGTTCTCGAATTTGAAGTTACAGTAGTTCTTTCGACCAACCTGAAGTGCACCGAGTGGATGTTGAGATGCGAGTTTTGTCGTTGTTTTAGGCCAAAGTGGTGCTGGTAACAACTGGGCCAAGGGACATTACACAGAAGGTGCTGAACTTGTCGACTCCGTCCTTGATGTTGTTCGCAAGGAGGCAGAAGGCTGCGATTGCCTTCAGGGTTTCCAATTGACACACTCACTCGGCGGTGGTACTGGTTCTGGTATGGGCACACTCCTCATCTCGAAGATCAGAGAAGAATACCCAGACAGAATCATGAACACATTCAGTGTTGTCCCCTCGCCAAAAGTGTCCGACACTGTTGTTGAACCCTACAATGCTACCTTGTCCGTCCACCAACTGGTTGAGAACACCGATGAGACATTCTGTATTGACAACGAAGCTCTATACGATATCTGCTTCAGAACACTCAAATTGACGACCCCCACTTATGGTGACTTGAATCATCTCGTCTCTGCAACCATGAGCGGTGTAACTACATGTCTGCGATTCCCAGGACAGGTAATTGCTTGCTCAATTTATCGCTTGCTAATAGCAAGGATAGAAGTTTAACGTATCTTTCTGCATGCATGCATTTCAATGGATCATTTTCTTTTCAGTTGAATGCTGATCTTCGAAAACTCGCTGTCAACATGGTACCCTTCCCACGTCTCCACTTCTTCATGCCTGGTTTCGCCCCACTCACCAGCCGAGGATCCCAGCAATACCGCGCTCTCACCGTCCCTGAGCTGACACAGCAAATGTTTGACGCCAAGAACATGATGGCTGCCTGCGATCCCCGACACGGACGATACCTCACCGTTGCTGCCATGTTCCGTGGACGCATGTCGATGAAGGAAGTCGATGAACAGATGCTCAATGTTCAAAACAAGAACAGTTCCTACTTTGTCGAATGGATCCCCAACAACGTCAAGACTGCTGTCTGTGACATTCCCCCACGTGGTCTCAAGATGTCTGGCACATTTATTGGTAACAGCACTGCCATCCAGGAATTGTTCAAGCGCATCAGCGAGCAATTCACGGCCATGTTCAGGCGCAAGGCTTTCTTGCATTGGTACACTGGCGAGGGTATGGATGAGATGGAATTCACTGAAGCTGAGTCCAACATGAATGATCTCGTCTCTGAATACCAGCAATACCAGGATGCAACAGCTGACGAAGATGCTGAGTACGATGAAGAGGAGGAGGAAGAAGAGGATAATTAAAATCTTGAAATGAACTGCTGTTTTGCATACCATAGGTTGTGTCTTTTTGTGAAATGGTCTAACATCTGGAATAGCAATATAGCATCTATGAAATAAACTAGTCTGGTACTTGTCGATACCTCTTTTGTGATGATGTACTGTCACCCAATTTGCAGGGTAATTAAAGCATGCAAAGCGCTCTTCTTGAAGGACTTCTGAAGAAAATATCCGCTGTACGCTGAATCATTGAAGACCTTGTATTGCATTGATATGTAGTACTGTGGAGCAGGACTTGGGATTGAATGTGCACACTTTGGCTGTTTTAATGCTCTATGGTAATAAATGAGTCCTGTCCAAGGTTACAAACTCCATATTCGCCTTTGCTATCAGCATTGTAGCTACCATGGCCTGTAAATGAATACACAGTACGGTGAAACCTGTCTATAACAGTCACTGTTGGGACCTGACAAAAATCACCTTTATAGACAGGTGGTCTCTCTGTCTGGGTTGATTTTCTATAAAAGTCAATTTGGAGATACGAAGAGTGGCCTTTATACACAGGAGGCCACTAATAAAAGGTTTTACTGCATGATGCAACTTCTAAACAAAGATCATGGTATGATAAACATCGGGATTGAACACAGCTGCACACAAACTGTATCGTGTTTTGCATCTAATAAGTACAATGACAGACTGGATGTATTATAAAAGAACGTGTATGTTTCAGTATGGTATGTTGCTCAGAAGCAGCGACACAACTGAAGCATGAAAAAGCTATTATCACAACACTAACTGTCTACCATACTTGAATACAATGAAGCTCTACATCTGTTAAGACAAAGAGTAAGTTGTTTGTTGCCTGGCAACCAAGGATTTGACAGTTCTCTGCCAACGTGACAACGAATTGGCCATCTTTGTTTTGCTTCACTTGGTGTTGTAAGTAAATGAAGACGTGACGATTGCAGTCTGTGATTGCCACAAAGGACAGATCTTTTGCACATGTTGTGAATTTGTGCTCTGTCTTAGACGCATGTACATAGCCAAGGGCATTAAACGTCGCTTCGTGATGCCAGGAGCTACCTTTCGGCTTCCACAAAATGCCATCCACATCGTGCCGTGTACAAAAGCAGAGCGGTTCAGTCGGCTTTAGTTGGGCGTTGAACAGCCACTGGTTAGCAGAGATTGATGTCTGAAATGCAAACATGAAAATAGGCGTAATCAAACATTTGAATCACAATAAATTTCAGGTTCAGGTTTAACAAAATGTTGAAGACCTCTCCAGCCCTACAGTATGTGAAACTTGGCTCACTTGAAACTTTGAAAGTACAAGAAAATGTGGACTTAAAAAAAGAAAAGACTATAATTATGCAAAAACAATAAAATATATATATACTAATAGACAGTGATGATTTGGAGGGGGAACGCCGTCCGCCCATTATTTGTTTCGGGGAACGCCGTCCTCTCACTTCTTAAAAATCTTGTAAGCATAGTTAGTACAAACGATGAAAAGTTCTTATGCACCTATTCCCTGGTTATAACAAACCAGCCCTTTTCAAATACTGTGTGTATAAAATTGAAATATCAACCCTATACAGCAAAGCCGCTTTTCTTCAAATGATTTGTTTTTGAGTTCAGTTTGCAGAAATATGACTGGAGTAGCACTGGCTTTATGGGTAAACAATGGATTTGTAAATCAACCTCGTGAAATCCAGGAAACGTTACACTCCGTGCACCCCTGCATATCACCATAGAAATTTACTCAGAGACGTTTTTGAAGGGTGAATATTCCAAAAATTTTCCCTTGAGGAGCATGTCCCAGATCCCCCTACCAAGGGCCATTCAGGGAGGGGCGGGGCTTCGGCCCCTACATATTCTCCACTTTATATTCGTCCCCCCACTTCTGTGATTTACAAAACATCACTGCTAATAGACCTATACTTGCAAATTGCTGTGATCTCAACTTCCATGTAATAAAGTTTCTGTTAACTTATTGGAATCGTGAATAAATGATGATGATGATTTAAATTTTAAGGCCCATTTACCCAACAGGCACTGTGGCACAATCTTTTTAAGCTTTGCTCATCAATAGGTTCTTCACATTTCCAATGTTTGTACAACTATTTGTACGCTTGTCAACATTTTGAAAATGCCAATTGGTTGCTATTAGGTTGTGTTTTATTTCTATAAGCTCCAACAGCAGCACCCTAATCGTCATTGTGCCATACCCAACTGATGTATGTTAATGTGCCTCGTTACTGTGAACATTTTAATCTCGTTTGCGTATTGGTTAAAGTCATTGCACAGCTCCTGTTTCGCCAGTGAGGTGCTTATTATCTTGGCAGTATGTCGTTGTGATTATGAACATGTCTATCGTATTACCTTGTTGTCTATTCGGAGAGTCCTGATTATGACAGTGTAAAGAACGTCTATATTATATATCCTATACAGTTGTATCGTGCGAATACAACACCAACCAACAGTCTGTCAGGAAATGTCAATCTGGCAAATATCAATACAAAATTTCACTCAAAGGATCTGCCCATAGATCATCTAAAATGATTCTAATAGTCCTAAATTCTTTCAAAAGAAACTTGACCAGTGTCGTGTCTCAGTCAATTACATGTTACCTGATGTTACATGTTATCTGATGTTTCTATTCTACATCTACCTAGTGCATGATAATTACGGTATGCCACTGTCATGATTCCATCAGCATATTAAATAACGCAAACTACTAATGATCGAAGTGAGAGTCAATTGGCATATTGTTGTACCTCTTGAGATTTGACACCAGACGTGGCATCGATATGAGCGAGACAGATGTCCTCTCCTTGAGACACGTCACATTCCTCCAGTTGCATTCCACCAGCAATCGGTTGGCCCTCGCCATTATTCACCTGCAATCCGGCAAAACATAGAAGCTCTAGGAGCACGACTCACGGATATTGGATCGATAGAATACAACATAAAAACATTGTCCGTTTCCCTTGAAACTGTTGAATCTTTGTGGCTCAATTTCAAAATCCTTTTACATGTGTTGTTTTTAGCCTATTTGCCGACCACATAAGAGCAATTGCTCAGTTCGGTTCAGCCGTGTTATTGCGGCAAGCAAACATTTTTGTTTACGCTTTACAGAAATCCTAGTGAGACGACAACAACATCACTGCTATTGTCACTCTTGAAGCGCGTCAAGTAATGATCAATTAACACCCACAAATGAACAACAGAAATTTCACGCAAGGATGTTTATTAATTCACTGCATTTCCCCTCACTCTTGAGGAATGTTATTGCTCAACTTTTGTCGAGTCATTGTCTTCCTATTGTCTTTCTCACAAAGCAGCCTAGTCCGCGCAAGATAGATGATGTGAGCTTGTGAAGAAAAAGAAACACTCCACTTTCCCCTCTCATAGCATAGACGTCGCATTACCATGGTAACCATGAGTCAATGATGCTACTGAAGTCCTTTAAGTTAAAACAACGGTCAATGCTCAACAGCATTTCCAGCTAATCCGCAATTGCATTTCGGTATGTAAGCAAGTTGACCTGATGTCCACTGCCACAGGTGAAACATTAGGAAAATGCTTTGCTTGAAATGTAATCAGCTGTACGCCTGTACTCTTATCAATGATGGTCAATTTCACGGATTACTCTTGGCTTTCAAAGATGTCAATGTCAGCTTAAAATCGCGTTCCTGATAACACTTGCATTCTGACACGCAGGAGAACTGAGCTTGGTCTAATAAAATAAGGTGATTAGACATTCCAAGTTGAGTTAGCAGTTTGGGTTGTACAGGCTATTATCTCGTGTACACTCAAAGCATATCCTCAGTTCTTCACGCTATCCAAATCATGCCTTAAAAGAAATCCAAAATATTCGATATCCGTGCACAGTTTGTGACATATGAGTATCTCACATCATCTCACTGACTCATACCACGCTATCTGACGTCAAATGTTTCAAGCTCTCGTGCACTTGTCTGATCTTTTCATGTTCTTCTCCTTCGATGAAATGACGACCTTTGTCGTTACCAATGACAACACTTGCCCAGAATTCACCAGGTTCTTTTTTGAAGAGGAAAAGCTCCAGGCTAAAAACATAAAAAGTGATGACAAAATGCAAAGTAACAGAACACAACCAAACTATTCTATATAAAAATTAGTCAACCACAATATTAACTATAACATCCATCAACTAAGGATTTTCTAGCTCTATAATGATACAATGCACGCCACTTGTAGGGGTCATGTTTTCTCTCGAGAGTTGAGGCTGAGAGCACGGAAAGCACTTGCTAAGGAGAGGGAAGGGATTAATGAGCAAGCAACACTGGAAAAGGTTACCCTTTGTTAAACAGTCAAACCTGCATTAGCGGCCACCTCTATAGAGCAGCCACCTGTGTATAAAGGCCACTCTTGGTAATCCCCAAATGACACTTTCTATAGAAGTAAACCTGGGCAGAAAGGTCACTTGTCTATAAAGGTCATTATTCTCAGGTCCCAGAGGTGACCGTTATAGACAGGTTTCACTGTATATTGGGATTTTGGAAATGTTTGCATATAAATGGTTGCAGCCCATTAGGGTGGTTCAAAAAAAGTCGACTTTCGAAAAGTTATCGGGATCAAGGCCAAAAAGTTGTGAAACAGGGTAAAAAC
>OFHS01002927.1:0-18828 GCA_900245855.1 Calvadosia cruxmelitensis | reverse complement strand
TAATTTATGAGATGGATGAGTTGAATTGATGTTGTTGAATTTTGCCATTTTATCAGGTGGATTCTGATCAAGATGGATATGGGGATATCTGCGACAGCAACAATGATGAGTGAGATATTATCAATTATCAATCATCGATTAAGGCAAACTTGAGCTAACTGACTCAGAAGTGACTCTGTTCATGAGAAAACTAATTTATAATGATTGCTTGTAAATCCAACTAGAAAGGGCTAATCATCTTTTCTCGTTACACAAGACCTTAACTAATCGAGAATAGTTTATCCTAATTAAATCGTAAATAATCTTGAATAGGATTCATTTCTGTATATTATTTTCCCAGCGTATAGTGTACGACGAACTAAGTCATTTGTTTTCTTGAGTTTCACTAAAGCAGGCGATAACATAGAAAGAGTAACAATAATAATTACTTTTATTATTGAAATGTAAATTCTCAGTTTATTTCAAATAATTCAAATAATTACATCAACAATCTATAAAGACAAACTTTCCTAAAAGTAAATTAATTTTAACTAATAAAAACTATGCATGTCAATAGCTACTTATAAAATCTACAGTTAAAATACTTAAAACTAAATTATTAGTAATAACATTATTTATTATTTATTATTAGTANTAGTAATATTAATTTATTGTTTATTGATATTTCGTGGCAATTGCAGGATGACACATCGCATTTCCACTTTGGTCAGATTTCTACAAAATTAGTGATTCCGCTTAATTTTTATGACTTAGAAGAGAGCATTTTATTTGCGCTTTAATTAGCGGTCTGCTTGTTTTGATAACGTGTCTTGATGAGAAATCGTGGTTATATTTTTAGTGATTCCGATGGTATTATCAATCATTACGACAACTGTCCAAAGATGCCGAATGCTGATCAGACGGACACTGATAAGGATGGAAAGGGTAAGATAGCTCCTGCTTCAGAATCATAACGTCATTTTTACATTGGATAGAAGGCAGACATTATGATTTTGAACATGAGGTTCAGTAACCAGAAACTACAAGCGGGAGAACGAAATCGCATACAGTATGCGCATGCACCAACTGCATGTTCATTGTGTAATGTAATGTAATCATTTGGCACCTTCTGTACATCGTAATATGTCGGGGGTGAACCCGATCAGATTTGCAATAAAAATATATAGATATGATGCCAACTTTAAGCCTACAGGGTAAGGAAGGGTCAGCGTACCTTTGACAGCTATGAAGGCGTCGAACAGATATTATGCGAAGTCAAATGGAGATAGAAACAATTACAGGGATAATGAACAGAATTTGGTTTGAGTAATTTGGTCGATAATATCATTGGACCGAGCTGCACGGACAAGACCGTGAGCGTTTGGTTCATCAGGAATGGATGTAAGAAAGTCGTCGAGATGCCTTTTAAAGTTAGTTTTATTGCGCATCTGCGACGGCAATTCCTGCATTGTGGAGAACGCCGGGTCGTTTAAAGTAGAGAGAGTGAATAAATACGGGTATCTTCTTGTGAATGGGTTCGATGGAGGACAAAATTGATCATTCTTGACGGACATGCCTTCGATTTCAATTCCAGGCGATGTCTGCGACGACGATGATGATAACGATGGCGTTCAAGACGCAAACGACAATTGTCCGCTTGTCGCAAATCCAACGCAGTCTGACAGAGATGGTAAGTGCCGTCGAGAATAAGAAGGAATTGTTTGGAATCTCAGGCGATTACGCGACAAAGCCTCTGTCATTGCGCGATTACGTCACGCGCAGTCCCCCAATGCATTTCGGTATACTGTAATTAGACCTGAGTTGACCTCTTTCAGAGGTTATAACACCAAGAAATAAAATGGTTTAGTGCGCACTCGACTTTCTCTAGTCTGTGGCGTTCAAATTCAAGGATTGTTCCTAGCTTTCAAGGTTGTCTATTTCAGCTCTCAAAGCCACGTGCCTGAAAACAAGATGTTTTGATATCGCTGGCTGCAGATCTGTAGAATCTAATGAATAACAACGTGACTAATAATGGTTCTCTTGTTTCCTAGGTGATGAGATCGGTGATCGTTGCCAAGGCGACAAAGATGGAGATGGCATCAAAGATGGCGACGATAGTTGTCCGCTCGATGCAAGCCGCTCCGTTACTGACTTCTCAAAATCCAAAATGGTTCTGTTGGACATGTTTGACAAGAAAGTCAGCCTCTTTCCCAAGTGGACAACGCATGACAAAGTGAGTCAATTGAAGCTTTAAACTGCACTTATCGCAGAACAATCCGTCATCCTTGTCGTCAAGGTGGCGGACAGGCGACAAACAATAATGCATTATAATGATATTAGTACAGTCACATTTGTCTCAAGCGACCACCTAAAAGACGGTCTTTGACACAGGTGGTCGCTTATTAGAGGTAAATTGCATTTTTAAAGGCTAAGAGGACCACTTCTATGTGGTGTCTTAGCACATGTGGTCGTTAAAGACAGGTGATTGTTAAAGACAGGTGATCATAAAAGTCAGGTGGTCGTTATAGACAGGTGGTCGTAGCTGACAGGTTACACCTTTTGTAATGTGAACATCGAATCTTGCAATTAGGGAATGAATACTTCTTACTGTATCTTATCGTTGTGACTAGGTTTACTGCACATCTTGTCGGCGATTTTTCTATTCAGTGACCGAAGCGACCTACAGTATACCACTTTTTACGTTGTCTGACACATGATACCCAACCAAGCATTCTACTGCAGTTCTACAGTGTACATAAAGTTAATTATCTATTCCGAATGACATTTGCAAAAAATGCATCGGCAACTGTAGGCCTACTGTACATATAGATTGGTGTTGTGCATAGAACTGAGACGCGAGGATGATCCATCTTTGTCAGCCGATTTCGCTGCACCGACATTTCACTCTGGTTCATCGTTCCAACTTCCTAAATCTCAACAATCCGCTGACGATCGAAGCAAGCAAAGCACTTGAATGGCCGCAACATTTTGCGGTCTCCGTCGCAACGCTGCAATACACCAAATTGTTTTGAAATGTAAAGTGCCACACGAAATCGTCACTCAATCCGCTCGAACAGGGTACCGATATCAAGCTCAATACCAGAGGATTGCAGTCGATGCAGTGGATTGTGCCTTTGATCAGCGGTTTCTACGTCAGAACGAGTTAAATTGAGTAGTAGGAGGCTCCATAAAACGCGGCCGGCAAAACCATTCTTCTCGGAACTCAACGAAAGTCATAGTTTTAAAACGAGATTTGCCACAGGATTTGAAAAAGATTTGATAAAATGATTTTGATCTACGTTTAGCTAAGATATTAAACATTTAAAAAGAACACGCGGATGTTGTCAAAGACAAAGAAATATTGCTGCCTATTGAAATTTAAATAATGAGGAAGGAGTTCTTCATGGGTGGTCCGCAATGTTGTCATAGCTTGCTAAAGAACAAGGCATTTTACAGTGCTAAGTTTGAGTCATTGCTTAATTTGGTTGGTGTTTTAGGGCAAAGAAATCTACCAGTCAGAGAACTCAGCACCAAGTATCTTCATTGGTAAGTGTTTCCATCAGTGGTTACCCCGCTTGGATACGATTTGACCTTCGACGATAGTACATTAGACAAGATCCAGCACGATGGTACTGCGCATGCGATTGTTTCCACCTGGCGCTTGTTACTTACTGTCAATTTTACTTCCCAATACGATGCCTGTTGACAACAGAACAAGAAGCTTGGTTATATCTTGAAGTAGTTGATGTTGCAGAGTTTAAACTGATGAGGGTTAGCAACGATATTCTGCGAGTAATGTGGAGTTATATATACTATTACCGCAATCGTTTACATTTCCAAATATTTGATTTGTCAGAGTTCCTCAACGGAATGAATTTCCTTAAACATTGACACGAGGGCTAAAAGATAAAAATTAACTTTTAATTTCACTTTAATTATGTTTACTGCTCTGTTTCGTGTATGGGAAATGTATTTGTATCGAATTGGCGTGTGCGAGTGTTAACACCTCTTCATCATCGCGAGCTCGTTTGCAAAACATACAGAACAACCTGCGCCAGCACGGTCGCGTTCAATTCAAAGCTAATATTTACAACCAACGAGACAGCTCACTGTGTCCGATTACCAGCTCAAACAGTTTATGGTTCTGCTTATTATTCATCGTCCACCAGTTGTTGGCGCTACAGACACGAGGAAACCAACTCCAAAATGCTGCAATGGCATCCACTTCTTTGTAACAGAAGTGTTTCATTCCAAATCTTTTTTTTTTCTGAACTGAATCTAGTTTTTGCGCTTTGAGGTGGTTGATGGCAATTGATGTACTGGCCTTACGTCATAGTTCATCTCTTCCTGTTCTGATCTAGTCTCCCTGTGCTTGTAAATCGTACTTAACTGTTGTCGCTTGTAAATCTCTCATTCGTCGTATTCGCTGTCTAGTCTGGTCCTAGACATAGAGCTCTGGCTGTCACGGACATATGAATCCCTTCGCCATCTCTCCGGCCTGTCTACGGACCAGAGCACATCAAATATATCTCAAATCAAATGTAGCCTGGGACTCATTGATGTCAACATAAATCCTAGGCTATAGTAAGAGCCGGGTATTCTTAATCCTAAACTCAATCGTCTTTCCTTCTCTTAAAGAGTCGCGCTTTCATAAAGACCATCATTCAAATCTTTTGAAGTTTTAATTTCAGTCTAGCTCCAGCATCACGTTGTCTTTATAGAGCCGGCTGTACGATAATCGCAATATTATAAGACAGATGAAAGCATTCTACGAAGGATGGGAGAGACGTGGGGATTTTTTCAAGTCTCCCAAATATTCTTAAAACCAATTTCGAACCACGCTGGTTTTGGTTGTTTGAAAGTCCATGTAACCTTACGTGAAGAGCATGGCTACCAAATGGAATAAGAGATTAATTAAGAGCTGACAACTGTGATTAAGTAAACCAATACAGTTTACGGCACGAAATGAGCGCGTTCACTGGCTGTACTTAATGCCTCCCCGCCCCCTATAGATTTGTCCTCGGATTTCTGGGTCGATTACAAATCGACTTTGATAAGAGGTTGGGGTAATTACCCCATTCCCCTCTCCGTGGCATCGATATGGCAATATGGTATACTCAATAAAAGCTTAAATTATTGTATTCCATTCTCGTAAGGACTTAAACTGCTTTGAGTAATCCCGATTAAATTTTGACTATAAAATGTTACTCAGAATCATCTGAGTATTGACGAAGAGTCTTCAATTCATGGCTAGCCGGAAGAAAGATGAATCTTAATAGATAGATAGATGGAAAGATGGATCTTAAACGATGACAGTAAATTATATATGAAGTACATAAACAATCACTATAATACTTACATTTGAAGAGGAAAGAAAAACTAAGAAAAAACTAGATAAAAACGAACTAGGTTTATTTTGACTTTTTGTTTGGTTTCAATTTTTCAGGTCGGGAACGATACGACGGCTTTAATTTGGAAGGCACGTTGTTTGTGGCTTCACTAAGCGACGACGACTTTGTGGGTCTTGTTTTTGGATATCAAAATATTAAACAATATTACCTCGTCAGCTGGAAGCAAAAACAACAACGATATTGGCGAAAACATAAGGATTTCATCCCAGAGGCCAAAGCAGGAATCGAAATCAAGGTCAGGCAGGAGTCACTACAAATAGCAGCATACGAGTTACAGTGAAACCTGTCTATAACGGTCACCTTTAGGATCTGAGGAAAGTGACCTTTATTGACAGGTGGCCTTTCTGTCCAGGTTGATTTCTTTACAAAGTGTCATTTTGTGGTTATGGAGAGCGGCCTTTATACACAGGTGGCTGCTCTATAGAGGTGGCCGCTAATACAGGTTTGACTGTACAATATTTTCATGATCAAAATTATTATTTTACTCTTCCAAAAACAAAACTTGCTAATTAGCATCTACGTAAAATATAAGTGTACATTCTTAATTGCTGAAAGTTATTGACAAATTTTTGTAAGTAGGAGTATTGTATTCGACACTTGACGATCTTTAATTTCTAAGTTTTAATATGTTTTATCTCAACAGCGCATAGACTCAAGAACAGGTCCAAGCAAGAGACTGGGTCTAGCACTGTGGCACACTGGGAATGTAACCGGACAGGTAAAATAAAAGACAACAAAATACGCCATGGCATTCTTTTAAGCAGAACGGGGGTACATTTCGTTCTTCTTTGAAATGATCGGCGATTTGGAAAACAAAGTGATCTTGCGATTGTAGTTTACTTACTAAATCTCGGTCAATCAACTTTTTGGAAGGACGTACTTTTAACGTTGTTTTTAAAATTTTAGCACGTTTGGTTTCGTAACGAGACTAGTTTTAGTTAACCAAACGAGGCCAAAATATTTGAAAAAATATACAAACAATTCAAGACCAAAGCATGTAGAATTATGAAGTAGTAAACGTTGTTGTCATTTGATACTTTACAAATGTATGGAGCCATCAGCCATTAATCTGCCTCCTTCTCTTCAGACTCACTCTGTATGGAAAGACCCACTGGAGCGAGGTTGGAAGCACGAGACTGCTTACAAGTTCCGTCTTGTTCACAGACCTGAGATTGGACTGATCAGGTACGAGGCAGAATAATTAAGCGGCATCTTTTATGCAAGATGTTCCTTGTTTCTATGGAATGTATAGAGAGTGTACATCAGTACAGTAGTTACTTTAGCAACGAAGATAAATCATGCTAATATAGTATTCGTAATTATGCTAATCAATGTCAACGTCACTCCTGGCTGCGCATGCGCAATTGTTACTCATACTATTTCCACTTAAATCAATTGAGCTTTTTCTGCTCGCACATTCTATCATGTGTCTCTTCGATGTCGCCATCCTCTCGAGCATCACACATATTGCATAGAATTGTATTTGAAATTCCATGTAAGATATACGATGGACATAATAAACTGTACCTTGAATAAATAAGGATTTCAAGCATACAGACAGAACATGTCCTGCAAACTAAATTTTCACTTGCTAGTTGCAGTACAAACTCTTATATTCTTACCTTGCTTTATTTCCCCTTAGATAATATCCCATCTCGTTTAATATCTCGCTGCTTTCTTCCAAAGTTCCTTTGAAACTCACTTATTGTCCTGTTTGAAGGATGTCTTACAATGTATGTATACAATATAGAATATAGAATATTTTCTTGCATTGAGGGACCCAGACAGAAGCAAAATTCGGTACCATCAGACAACTCTATGAGTACTTTGCCTATCTGTCCAACTAAATCTACCATTCTTGCCAAAACCCAGTGGCCCTACGCGTACTTACTTTCAAGAGATAAAGTGCTGTTGAATAGTTGATGTTCCATGAACTATTATGCGTTTTAATTCCAAACATTTCATCAGTTTCTATTACAATATTTTAAATAAAATATGCTACAATGTAGCCTCGGCTAATATCACAACCCGTTTAATATCACTTCAGTTTGAGATTCAAGCTCTGTCCGAATGAACCATTCGTATCCGCTTAATATCACGCCGTTTGAATAGAAAACCGTTCGGTCAATTCTTCGATCTGTCGTTTATTTATAGGCTTGTCATCTACGAAGGGGGAAGTCATCTCATTGATTCTGGTAATCTTTATGATACCAATTTGAAAGGAGGAAAAATAGGTTTTTACTCGTTCAGCCAAGAGAAGACAATCTGGTCCAACGTCCATTTGACTTGCAATGGTGAGTGGAAATTAGCAGTGCAGTCAAACCTGTATTAGCGGCCACCTCTATACATGTAGAGCAGCCACCTGTGTATAATGGCCATTCTTCATAACGCAAAAATGACACTTTCTATAGCAATCAACCTGGACAGAAAGGCTACCTGTCTATAAAGGTCATTTTTCTCATGTCCCAGAGGTGACCGTTTTAGACAGGTTTCACTGTAATGGTGTTTTTAAACATTGTACACGAGGACTTGTTGTGTTTCTAGTTTTATTTGACATTTTCCCATTAATTCTTCAACAGATGAAATTCCAGCCGGCTCACGATCCTTGCCTTATACGATGAAATAATGAAAACCTTTAACGACGGACTAAAACGAGGCCAACTACAACCTCGCTTTGATTTCAACTCTCTAAACTTTCAAGGATCCAAGGCAAGAATCACTGGACACGTGTTCGTTCCCAGTTCCCTCGTTCTATCGAAGACGGAAATGAATTCTGGGATCCATTCTATCTCTCTGACTGAAAGCTTGCAATGTTTATATCTACAATATTTTTTCGACAAAGCGGTTTCCACTGCGTTTATAATATAGAATTAGTTTTATTTTATCGATACACCGCAGGTTTGTTTTAGATTCTATAGATAAATAATAATCTCAGGTGCCTTTTCCCTTATTTATGCTTTCCCTGATGACGAAGAAAGCACAATTTCAAGTTGAATTCGTTGTCGACTTCTTGCGTCTTGTATTTCTCCAATGTGCTCGAGTATTTTGAAACCGCCTTTTAAATTGATGTTAATTGAGAGTATAGAAGTCGAAAGGGTATGGTTTTTGGAGTTTCACGCATACTGTCTGATTTCCTAATGCCGAATTTGCACAATACAATGTAACTTCGTTACTACTATTATTTCAAGCCACAAATCATGATAATAAACGAGTCGTGAGTACAAATAGTGGATTTTGATAGAAGCTGGTCCCCAAACTGAAGTGATATTCAGCGGGTCGTGATACTAACAGAAGTTATATTAGGTATATTAACAGGGTTACACTGTAATGTCTTTTGTTTGCCCACGTGCAGTGCTTATGTTAAGTACCAGTCTCCCAATAGAACGCGGCTTAATGTGTAGTAAATATTATCTTTACCCTCGAGTTGACGCTGCGCCATGCCTTTCGCACATGTCCAATAACAGGTAACCCCCGTTCACTCTCGAGGATATTGCCTCTGTTCTAGGCAGATTAAATTATGAAAGGAAGGATACAATGAAAGATCGTGCGATTCCATTTGTCTAGGAGCACGCCTTTCTGCCCAGGTGGAAGTTAGCTTTGATTTATTTTGTAATCCACCTGCTAACTATTAGAATCAGACCCAACACAACTCTCAGTCTTATGATATTCCAGCGATGTTTGTAAATATATTTTATTTTAATTAGAATAAAATTAGATGATTGTTGTAAACGAAATGTTATCATGTTAGGAGAGGGTTTCTATACAGAATTTCACTCAAGCAGTCTACAAAGTCGTTGGAAGTTCTTTGACTGACCGATTTCAGGTTCGACGTATGAGTACGAGCGGCGCCGATCCCCGATTCTCAGCCCTTCGGCCGGGAGGGTCTTTCGACCTGAACGCAGGGCGGGGGCTAAGCCCACCAAGGCAGATGCCCTATTACGCTCCCGTTTCTCTCGCACCGAAGTGCTACTCTTTTTTATCGGAAGAGTGAAACCGTGTGCTCCGGGTAGGGCTCGAACCTGTGACTCTCGGATGAGAACCAGAGGTCCTAACCACTACACCATCAACGCACAATTGCGCTAATACGCAGTAAATGAGTGGTATATTTTACTTAGATCGTAGTGCTATACTACAGTTAAACTAAGAAGAACTCGTTGCACCAGCTATGCATAAATCACATTTACTATCTCCGTGTGAGGCAGTCCGCTTAATATCAATAGTTCGGCTAGTACGAGCATAAAGACATGAACGAGGCTACACTGTCAATCCATTCAATGACATCAGTGTACCGAGAATAAGTGCAATAACGAGGCTGGTGTGCCTCTCTTACATTTCTTCCATTTCTTCAACAAAATTAGCCTCTTTCAAGGATCCATTTCTGAAAAGGAGACTGCCTCAGTGCATTCCAAAATGCAGACTTAGAGTACTGGAGTCTTCCTAGGGGAACGTTATTCTTGAAAGATGTTCTGGTCTGTCCAAGGATATACAGTTTTATTGCTATTAAACCACTCAACTAGGTACAGTAGAAATTACTTAAATAAGTACCATCGTTTGTTAAGAGGATTACCTCTCACAAGCTAATGTATTCCTGGTTCACTGTTAAGGCTTGACGCCTCTTACCAAATATATCGGCTATAAAACATTGTCGTTTACGACGTACAGTATATTTCGTTGGCTTCTAATCGGGTACAACAAGAAGCAGTTTTAGGGTATGACGCTGCGTATGTTTCTTAAACTTCTGGAGAGGAATTCATGTTTTATTGTAATGCCACAGACTAACCAAAGCATTCAGCCTCATGTTATCAAAATGAGCTATGCAAATCATATGAAGTTTCAAGCAGTAGTGGATTAAAGGGGACAGAGGGGCCTGTCCCCCATTTGGTCCCCTAATCGTACGTTTGGATGAATCGTTTGTGTGTGTTTTGGTAGCAGTCATTTGAGCTTTGTCATGTCAAATTTATCTCCATTTATTTCCTTTAAAGTTTAGCAAAGCTAACCTATCCATTTGATTTGTTCCTTTGAAATTGTCCTTCAGCTACAAAAATCTACAAAGATATGCGATATTTTGTACGATAACTTTCGAGTAAAGATCAAGCTTCAACCCCTCCACCCTGCCAGGGTCTCGCACGCTGGGCCCGCTACTGATTACAAGGCTTAATAATCGTTCACTACATCTCCTTGCTAATTACTCGATTTTGCTGGAAAAGTAATCTTTTATATAACATGGTGTTTTTATTGTAGCTGCTGCAGTGTTTTCAGTTGAAGCGTGTGTTTACAAGTACAGCAGACGGTCTAATTCGTTCATGTCGACGACAGTAGAGAATTGAGACTGCTTGGTCATGGCAATTGAAATTAAGGGCATCTTTCCTGCCGTGCCAGTAAAGTATAATAAAAAATGACTAAATTGGTTCTAAGGATGGCATTCTTTCTTGATGTTGCAAACGGCTTGTCGCTAGGCAACCGTGGTTGGTGGTTGTTATGGAGCTGCGTTGGTCACCTGTCATGCGCGTGGCCCATCAAGGCGACAGATGATGATGAAGTATTTGCCTTTGCTTGTCTGACTGACTGGTACCTCAGCTGATTTACATTAACAGCATCATCCCTTTCGTTCATACTGAAGATTGCACTTAATGAGATCATAATCCTATTGTGAAATTACACTATTCTTCACTGGCGCATGATTCTATTGCGCTGATTTCATTTACGATCTGAACAATTCAAATGACGTAGCGGCGTCACATAGCCACCAACTAAGTTTTAATTTCACTTGGTTTGGGCTTAACAATCAACGGTAATTGCATCAACACAGTATTACTTAATATTACCAGGATTCCCATTCCAATTTCCATCTCGCGAGAACGGCACCTGTGAAGATGGGTTTGGTGAGGCCCATTAACCCTTTGAAGTCGGTTGAAATCACAGCGAAGCAGGTCGTTGCTGTTGGTTGTGATTTGCCACCGGCGCAGTCGTGTCGAATTAGAAGGCGGAAATTTGAAGGTGGAGGGACGTTCCTTGACTGTCCGCATTTGGCATCTCCTACTGATGTCTTTATCAGATCGTCAAACTTAGTAATCTCGCTGACAGCTAAGGGGCTGACTCGGTCAACGTGCCCAGCCGATTTGTTGACATGCCAATGACATGTCGCCCGCAGTCCTTGCGTAGGTGACGGCCAGTTCACGGAGAACGACCCAGGATAGCAACAGTCGTGTTCTGTACGACGAAGGACGGAGAAGGAGCCCGACAGTGGAAAGGATCCGGAGAGGGTGGTCCCTATAGAGACGCCTTGCCACTGCGACACTTGCACCCAGTACATCCGGCAGTATCCCATCTCTGTTGACCATTTGCCAAGCATTCATCGAACGAAGGACAGTACATAGGGCTGGCTTAATCGGCGTTCAGCTGCCGTGCCTTACACTGCCTCCTGCTGACTGCCACAAGCAAGGACAGACATNACGACCCAGGATAGCAACAGTCGTGTTCTGTACGACGAAGGACGGAGAGGGAGCCCGACAGTGGAAAGGATCCGGAGAGGGTGGTCCCTATAGAGACGCCTTGCCACTGCGACACTTGCACCCAGTACATCCGGCAGTATCCCCTCTCTGTTGACCATTTGCCAAGCATTCATCGAACGAAGGACAGTACATAAGGCTGGTTTAATCGGCGTTCAGCTGCCGTGCCTTACACTGCCTCCTGCTGACTGCCACAAGCAAGGACAGACATCGTTTAGTCTGAGATTGTCGGGCGGTAGAAACGAACTGACAGCATAGATGAAGCCACGAGCAGTCTATGGCCTACGCTTGCTCGAGCACGCTGCACTATTTCTGTTGTGTTAAATCGCAACAGTCAAGTATATAAAACATGCCAAGTTGCTTTGGATGTGGCAAAAGCATCGAAGAACAATATATAATGAAGATTGAGCCAGATCTCGAATGGCATTCCAGTTGCCTCAGGTGTACGATTTGTGATGTTAAATTTGAAGAGGCCACAACGTGCATTATGAAGGCCAATAAACCGTATTGCCGTGTGGACTTTGCAAGGTATGTTCAAATAATCTACTTGGTTAGTTTCACGTGAAATAATTGAACATCATCAAATGATTTTAGTACGATGATCATAAGATTTCGATGTGAAGTCTGGCTGTCTCCAGATACGACCAGTCGACGAGCACTAGGAGGGGGCTCCAATAATTGCAGTGAAACTACAATACACGAGTGTTCCTTGAGAGCTTGTACAGCTGCTAACTGGGGCCTTGAATAAAGGACTCTCCCTCTCTTTCTTAAATCTAATTTGATCAACTGCCTTAATGAGGAATAATCAACGATCGAGCGATATGTTTAGAACATACAATCACTGACAGATAGTTATCAAGCCAATCGAAGATTCTAAATTGACAACTTGAGAAATTTAAACAAACCCTGATCAATTTATAGAAATGATTACAATCGAAAGTTCTTCTATCGATAAGAAATCAAGATAGCTGACAAAATGTCACCGTAATCTATTTTAAGCCACAGAAAATTCTCCTAGCAACAACGGAAATCCATACGAATCGTTTCCATGCATAGTTTTAATTCCTTCCCATTGCTAGTTCTAGGCGAGAGACCTCTGGTTCATTAAGTTTCTGCAAGCAAAATAGAGTATAAAGCCGTAAAATCTATCATAGATCTAAACTTTCAGGGACGGGAATTTGCAGAACAATTATTTTAAAATGTCAGCTATGTTGTATTCATATCTCGATGTTTGCGTGAATGAGAAACACTTGAAGAGCTTCATTTATTTTTATAGTATAAGAATGTCCGCGCTTAATTTGATTGAAGTAAATTCCTAATCGATAACTGCCTACTGGATTCCTCAATCGTGAATCGACTATTATTTAAATATATTTACTGTATTTAGTGATTTTCCCAAAACTCTGTGATTTAGGCGAGCTCTACGAGGCGCGTCGGCAGGCAAATATTTCTACCAGTCGACTTGCCCCGACTACGTAAACGAATTTAACTTTGCTCAGTCATTATATACACCCTTTAAATTCCAAATTTCTAACTAAATCGGTGTGTTTTCCATCTACGAGCTAGCCCTCTTTTCACAATGGTGGCACTACTCCAAAATTCTATGTTTGATTGATTGAGTCAACACAATAAATCTTAATTATTCCACTGGCATATGAATTCCTAGTTTTATATAATCTTTGCTCTATACAGCTCCAGGGGAAATTCGAGCTCAAAAAATCTCGATAACTCTTTCCGCCGTTCCTATTTCTCAACGAAACAGCGAGAGCTGACAACATCCCTCTTACTTGACGGGTAGCTAATTGAATTTAATCTTAGGTTTTCAAGCTGTTTCATCTTTACCAAATGTCTAGCAAGAATCTGTTTGTTTTGCATGCTTGTCGAGAATTTGATGAGATATGGGTGGGAACAGAAAAGAACAGTGTTGAGTCAGGCAGTTCGTGGCTATTCAATGTATTGACTGATGCAAGCAAGTGGACATGCAGACTAAACCAATAATATTCTGTGCCTGTCAAATACCAGTTGTTAGGTCTCATTACCACAGTGATATGCTATACCATGAAGCAAGTAAAATATAGGAAAAATTAGGCTCGGAATTGATTGATTGATTGATAGGAGTATATTTCAGACATATAAACGATGCATACAAAAAATAACAGTTAGAAAGTACATGCTTTGTTACAATTTACAAATATGATATGAACGCTCGTTTCTGAATGCGTATGGAGCGTATTCCAGTTTGAGCTTCAAGTATTATTAGATGCCGGTTTATAAAAGTAACTTTTGATATGCAATTTGTGACTTGTTTCGTTGATTAAACGGAACTTGATTAGATCGTGGTGCCAATGTTGTGAAAGATCTAGGTTCTGGTTCTAGTCACTATTACAGGTAGTTTGGGGTACACCATCAAATACACCGTTATGTGAGCTAAAAAAAATGTAAAAAATAGAGAAATTGCAACATGAATAGTAAATCGAAATGCCCTTTTGCTCCGTCGTTATCAATTTGTGCAAGAGATGAACAGGGCTATGAATACGACTAGAAATCTGACCTCATTGGAATCAAATTGGATTTATGATGGGGACTGTGTGTTTGTTTACTTTGCGTGGCTCTGTCGTTGTTAGACCGATCCGCTGTTGACTCTGAGGGCTGTGAAGGCCAAACGAGCTGTCTTCACTTATTGATCCAGCAAGCAAGCTATCGACAACAATGAAACTCAACACCTACTCGCTCTACGAATATTGTACACGATGGAACAATCTATAAGGTCTAGGACGATAGGAGATAGCAATACAATTTTATTATTCTGACGAGGAGTGGGGATATGCTTTGGCACGACAAATATGTCGTTAAACAACAACTTCTTAAAATTCATATTTAAGTTTCAGTTCTCTTTGCTACAAATAATGGAAGATATCTTTCCTTCATTTAAACGACTAGGAATTGGTTCTAAAGAGTATAGAATGAACCGAGGAAAAAAAACATTTTTAAGCAAGATATCTGATCAATTTTGTTTAGCTCTCTATTCTGTTAATGATCAAAGGAATAGTAGATCATTTTAAGTATTAAGTTTTGTCGTCTGACAATTGAAGCGAGTGTTTTTACTTTCGTAGGTTATTTTCCAGAATATGCCGGGGGTGCCGTAAACCCATTGAAGCGCAACACCGAGTCATTCAAGCGAGCATGTTCGTCTTCCACGTGGACTGTTTATCCTGCAGTGTATGTAAGACCAGCCTCAAAACAGGCGACGAATTCGTCCTGTCTAAAGACGGCCCTGTCTGCCAATACGAGGATCAATTCAAGGAGTTACGGAAAGTGCCGTGTTCTGCTACGGACAGCAAGAGCGAGGACGATCGAGGTATAGAACGTTTCATTACATATGTCATAAGTGATTTGATATATGCCAATCTTGTACTAGGTATGACGTTTGCTATTTGATGGCATTACGGGCACGTCTAGAGGATAGCCGATGGCATATTTGTATTGGGGGTTTCAATGGGAAATTCCAACGAGGGGAGGATGCGTTCTTGCTCTTGAATTATCTTCACCGCAATATCCAGCCATCGACATTTTGCCTCGTGCAGGCCGAGCAACAGAATGTTTGCACCGGAAAGATTATCAACTTCAAAGTACATCACGAGCTTAGAAAAGTCGCGAAGGTAAAAATACCCATGCGGCTGGCAGCATGCAGGGCAGGCTAGCGGAAGTGAAGAGATTCAAGTTTCTTAATATCGGTGACATCAAAGGGAAGCTGGCGTGGCGTGGAATGGTAGCCTCCCCGGGGCCAGGTCGATGGAGAAATAACGCAAAACACACTTCGCTGTGAGATTCGTCCACATTCAGAGCAAAATGTGCTTGTGTTCGTCCCGATAAGGCATGCTGTTTTGCCCTTCTTCTGGGAGCTCTGTGGTGGCTAGGCGTGAAGGCGTTTCGCTTCTCTCAAGCCGAGTGCTAACGATCGACCAGACAAACACAAAAGGCGATAAGAGACTGTCAATCAAATCGTGTCCGCACGCTGTCAACGTTACCATGGCGACGTTGTCATTCATTTCGACCAGAGCTGTAAAACGAGACTGCGAACCTTGTGAGTCTCAGGTGGCAAGAGGAAGGAGGCGTGCGGATAATCTGGCTTGCATCGGCTGATCGAGATTAATACAGCATCGTAGCCCGATCCACACCTACTTCACACGTCTGTGCTATTTCTGACCAGATAGTTTGACGGTTTCCGGTTTGCGAAATGAAATATTCACATAATCGCATTTCTGCGTAAAATCAGTTGCAGCCGTAATTGCATCATTCATCGAACATTGCTTCTAATCTTGTCCGATATTCAGTTAATCCGGTAAAATTACGGCTTCCCTTGATGTTCAGTTGACCGGATCTGAAGTGCAGTGACTATTATTGGTTATTTGTTCTTCATAGACGAAGATGTCTGCTGCGAGAGTCGAAGTCAAAGTAGCGACACGCCGCCATCGCTATCAAAGGACGACGAACCCGCCAAGCCGAAGAAAACGCGGACGCGAGAGAAACCGACGCGAATTCGTACAGTCTTGAACGAAAAACAACTGTCCACTTTAAAGTCCTGCTACGCAGCCAATCCTCGACCTGATGCCATCATGAAAGAGAGGCTAGTGGAAATGACTGGCCTCAGTCCGAGAGTGATCAGGGTGTGGTTTCAGAATAAGCGATGCAAAGACAAGAAAAAGTCGATGGGAATGAAACACGACGAGGTAACTGAGACAGCCTCGCTGTCGTATCATGAAGCAGCCTCGCATGCACTCAATGCAGCTGGTAAAGCATTCTTGAGTGCGATTCGCATTTCACGCAAACAAATTGACGCGCGAAGATTTCAAGTTGCGAAATCCTTCCTGAAAAGCGTCAGATTCCCTTGTTTGCTGTTAAATAATGAAAAGAATGCCATCTTGTTTCAATAAGAGCTGTCGTGTTTAATTTTGCACAGGATTTCCCTCTGAGAACATTCCAGATGCATTCCTCACCCAAGAGTGATGACATCAGCATCTCGGGACTATCACCACCAACGGCCAGCGGACCTACGTCATATCATGACCAGTCCTCCGTCGAGAACAAATTCATTGCATCATCGTTCCCACTTGCGGGGCTTTCCCTGTCCAAAGCATCTTACTACAATCAGCCAATGGGCGAGCATTACCAGCAAACGTACTCATGGCAACCGTCTCAGCAACAGCAACAACAACAACAAAACACGTTTCAAAATGGCGCTGCGTTACCTGGTCCATTTCAGCAATTGGTGAGTTGTCGATTAAGTTGCGTCGTTTAGTGACAGCAAAGATGTTTGTATGGTGATAGCAGAAAGGAAGTTCCTTTCGGATTGTAAGCGGTTCTCATTTTGCAGCATAAGCCTTTTACATTAGAAATTAACTGTAAGGGACTCAGGCTGCACAACCAAAACGACGGAATATCGACAAAATTAGGTCGACATTTTAGCGAAGCGAAAAAGAATGTTATCCGTCTTGTATGCACGATCACAATGCAGAGAAAATAATAAAGTTACTGGATGTACTGCAAGGGAAAGTCATGCAATCAATGCTGTTGCTGTGGTCTGATTGGGTGGCCGCTTAAGGCAGGTGGTCGCCTTGTGCAGGCGAGCACATTGAAGGGTGTTATGTTCGAGAGGATTGCGACACCGAAGAGACACAGGATTGCATGTGCGAGCAGCAACAAGCCCAAGCTCAAGTGATTTTAATTTAACAGGACACGTGGTTAAAAGACGAGATACAGTTGCTAATGTGCAGACTGGAATAATGTTTACATTGATTAGCATAATTACGAAAAATATACAACAAAGAGTAGCATGCAATAGAACAATGTCAGTGCTGAGTCGCATGTTTTAAATCTTATTCTTGTGAAATTTCTCATTTGATTATCTTAATTTCTTCCATCTAGGTTCAATTTTCAGAATTTGGTCCGCTGCACATTCACGAGTATGGCAGCATGTTGTGACAAGAACGGACTCGCTGCTATGGCTCAAAACGAATGATCTAGAATAATCCCCCTGGGGCCTTTTCTACACGCACGTCGAGCGCACTTTTAAACATCACACGCACCATCACAGGATTTCTCACAACATTTTCTTAGATGCGACTGATCGCTCTCTTGACTATTTGGAAACAGATCGATAAGCCATGGGCTATTATATTTAGTACACAAATTAGCTTATTTCATTAGAATTGATAGAAAGT
This sequence comes from Calvadosia cruxmelitensis, assembly GCA_900245855.1. Taxonomy (NCBI): domain Eukaryota; kingdom Metazoa; phylum Cnidaria; class Staurozoa; order Stauromedusae; family Kishinouyeidae; genus Calvadosia; species Calvadosia cruxmelitensis. The sequence continues at coordinate 708 of OFHS01002927.1, read as the reverse complement.
AATATTAAATTGTAAAAAGCGATGTTTCTTTTGGATGTAGCCTCGTTGATCGTTTCTTGGAATCCCATGATGCATTTGGAGTTACCAGTTTCGATGAAAACAGTAAATGCTAGCAGGTTGACTACGATTGTTTCAATATCCAAAAATCTTTCCGGATTGAGTGAACATCCAATTAACTGGAGATGAATCTCTACAAACGGCCCAGGGGAAGTGAAACTTGTTTTGAAAGCTAAATGCGATTAATGTTATGGAATATCACTTATCAACGCGGATTTTGATATAACCAGATTCAACTATTCCGCATCTAATTTTTCCGATATCTATTCCGCATCTAGTTTCCATGCCTACAGTTTTTCGTTTCGAAATATCATTTGACCTATTCGATGTGTCTACTACTTAGAAATAATCGTTACACTTCTTCCTGGCTGTTGTTGGCTGGTGCTGAAAAAGCGGCATTACTCATACACAACAGTACTGTCTGTTTGCAAATAAACGGGAAATTTCATCGCTCATTTTAGGATGTTTGAAAGCTCATGTAAGATTACTATATACTTTACAGTAAGACAGTAAGTGATAAACATGAATATCAAATAGAATCTCTCTCTCTCTTAAAGCCAAAACGCTCCACAAGGGAACGAGACGTGATCACCACATACAAATACAAATTTTACAATAAATGTCTAACGCCTAAGAAATTGAAGATACTGC
>OFHS01002926.1:6241-18829 GCA_900245855.1 Calvadosia cruxmelitensis | reverse complement strand
GCGTCGTAGAGGGAGGAGGGTAATCGTGGTCTTACTCACCCACTACCGTAGTGTTGTCGAGTAGGATGAGCCGTAGAATTTTCTTCTAGGCTGGCCGGTCGATTTATTAGACACGACGGCTGCCTGATTGTTGCTGGTACTATACTCTCTTGAGGTCACGCTCAAGAATCTTGAGGAACTCTTCGTAGAGTCGGTAGGGTTGTGCCGTGGATACGTGGATTGGATTACTCCTATCACTGGTCTCTTTACACGTAGGACGTCGAATTCACTGCGCGATGTCGGAGACTCAAGAATAACGCTGTTGTTCGCACAAGATTATAATAGAACAAGACCGAAGACATACAACAAAGCGGCGACATACGACACCGAACTATGTGACGCACGTGACGTACAACATGCATGATCTGCATGACACTACAGTTTGATCGCGAATAACGGAAAACTACTCAATCAATCAAACTGAAATTTCGTGAGGTTGTCACTGGACATGTGGCGCATCGAATTATGGCAAAATCAGAGCTTTCATTTTTTCATCGGACACCCCATTGTTTGAATCTTGGTTTTCTTGGTTTGAATAAGAGTAAAGGATGATGACGTCATCATTTTTTAATACGCCCTTTTTCTCACTAACTGGCAAACAGTTTTGAGAGAAATCTCTTTTTGGAGAGTCCCTGCAACTAAGCAAAGCCGTTCGGACCGAAAAAGTCTATTCCGCAGAGGTGTATAGCGAAACATAATATCGCTATGGGGCCCACGGCCTATTATAAAGTACTGTAGTAACAGATCATAAGTTAATTGTGTAAAAGCCGTTGCTATATATGCTGCTGGTTCTCGCCATAAATGGATTTTTCAACTCACGATTGACCTGCAAGAAAGTCGAACCACACAATTGTCTACAATATAATCATCTATTCGTCTCAACAGAATATGTACAAAACATTTCTATTGACAACAAGATGCACAGTTAGAAGTTTTCCGCTTTCTTTGAGATTCAATCTTCATCATCCTCAAGATCCAGATTCTTTCCTATAGCCCAATCGATAAACTCCTTGAACAGAATATATCCTCCGCCACTTTTGTCAATCTTCTTAAACTCTACTTCGGGGTCTATTTTTCCAACCCATTTCTCAATTTGCTCCTGAGCATCTTTAAACTCTTTCAACTCGATGCGGTCGTCAGCACTTTCGTCAACTCTGAAAACAATGGCATAACAATACGGTTATAGGACATGGTTACGACAAGACCTATATCATCTCTAATTCCAAGAAGGACTATTATCAGCAATCATTCTTCCCTCGCACTGTGCGTGCCTGGAGTGCTCTACAGAAAAACATACGATATTCCGAATCGCTAGCAGCATTCAAGTCTAAACTTTTAACTTGGTATGAATTCATTTTAACAATGTAAAACTCTACTCTAAGCTACAGCTATGTTTCCGCAGTTGCTATGCAATTCTTTGTAACTTTTTATTGTTACGCACCGTTTGATTTTAACCATAACTTAAGCTGCCATTATGTAACCTCTTTTTACAAGCTGATACTACTGTATATTGATTTAGAGATTAGGAATTGATGTTTTCAGTTGAAAGGAAAATGATGATGATGATGATGATGATGGTTATTAAAACGTGAGCAATCAATGCATTTTTTAACAGGTGCTGCTCACAAGGAGCTTCGACGTTAACAAGTCTTCAACAATTAAGCACGATTTTGATACATGAGAAACATTTTTGAAGATGATAGGCGTTAGTGGTATTTATATCCTGTATTTGCCTTTTGTATTGAATTTACGGAAAATATATCAAATCAAATGATTTCTGTGAATGATATATCAACACTTGGAACATAAACGTCTTCTCGTTACTCAATGTGTATCAAAATGGCTTACTAATTAAGAAATACACAATGCAACACAAGAGTTCGTTGAAAAACTACAATAATCGTGCGCTGATGTATTTAATATGGTGGACATGATAATCGAGGATAGAAGAAGTATAACATTTTAATAGATTTCATGTGATACTATCTACTCAAGCAAACGTAGGACGTTTTGCAACTTCAGGTGTGACGTTATTTCGACGTCACTTTCTCACGCCGTAGATGCGTAAGGACATTTTGTTTACTTCCTAATTAGCCAAGTGCAGTTCTGATGCATTTTAGGATTTAAAAACTACAGTCACATGTTTCTGAGAAGAAATCGAACATTTTAACAATCTTTAAAATCGAACCTCATAGAAAAGGGCACTGTTGACTGCATATCGAACAAAGCCATGTTCTAGGGTCACAAGAGGTCAACTAGCATGAATCCAAAAATGCATTGAGACTGCACTTGGTCAATTGCTATATTAAACAATGCTCAAGTATAATAGAATTCGAAAGCACAACCCAGTAAACACATGACGTCTTTATGACGTAGCCACGACGTCCAAACGTTATGAAAGCGTCCATGTGACGTCCTACGATGTCTCAGTTGTGCTTGCTGGGAAGTACGAACCTGCTAAATGCTTCATGATACTCAAAGTACTGTCTCAAAGTCTGCAGGAAGACCCTGAACTCTCGGAACTCAATAAAGTCATCTTTAGCGTTCTTGGTTCCCGTTGACTTTGTTTTGGCAAAATTGAACGCATAAATAATTGCTGGCTTGGCGTCGAAAAGATCGTCGCACTTGAGGACATCACGAATGGCCTTGTCAGTCTGTAAAGTAGAAATGGATATTATTCGACGATGCAGCTATTAAAAACGCATTCATGCCCTACAGTATGTAATAATCGGATATACTGCGGATCCTGAAAATGCACCTCATTGTTCCCTTACCTCTTGAAAGAGGGGGGGGCTGACATCTATATGAGGGCTATATGCATGTATGTATGTATGTATGTATGTATGTATGTTTATATGGCAAAAATATTGACTGGCAAATATAGGGAATCATGACTTCCGCTTACACACAGCCATTGTGAGACGCTTGAGCGCAATTTAATATACAATACAGTTATGTGACAAGTCAATATTATTTAGCGAACACTTAAAAGCTTGGATTGACGTTGCTGCAACAGAACAGAGTCCTCTGGTAAAGAATTCCACCAAGGGATGACGCGGTTCGAAAATTGGTGTTTCACAGAATCCAATTTGCAAAGTGTGAGGGGTCTAAGTTTGAAGATGGTGCCCTCGCAGTGAGTACTTTGTTGTTTCATACTGTGCAAAAAACTTCTATATCTAAATCAACAAGTTGTGCGTAATATTAAACATTATCTGTAAGTCGCTTTTATTCGTCTTAACTCCAAAGATTCCATACCCAAAAGGGCTAGTCTTTCTATATGCAGTCTATATAGGAGGATGAGCTGTATTATAGTGATTTTGTTGTAGAATATTTGAGAAACTTTTGGGGTTTTGATACTATAAATAATACAAGTGTTAGATCTCTTTCTCGTCAGATAATACGAAATAGAATAACACTAGAAATGTGGTAATCGACTTCTATCGTCTAGCGCTTCCCAAGACTGGCTAACTCATAGCTCAGTAAACAGTTACTGTACAATACAGAATGATAGATTAGCATAATTAAGACATAGCGATTACGTAACACATTATTAATTACAGACACCACAACAAGAATTTATAAAGTCCTTAAACCATGTACTGTAAATATTTTAAAGAGCTTACAGTAGTGAGTAGTGTACATGCATCTTGGCCTAAAAACTGTATACCGTATTTTAAAACTAGAATATAAACAAAACTATTCCAAATGAAACATTTAATGAGAATCTATATAAAACGATATGTACAGGTGCTTTTAAAAGTTTCTCGTGCTGTTCCAGGGCTAATGTGAGTTAATATCGACAATATTTCACATATTCCTTTTTTAAAATAATGCGTCTTTAGTCGTAGGTCTTTGGTGGTGTTCCTTTTGAGATTATAAAGCAGTTCAGTTCTCCAATTCATTTTTTTGTATGAGTACTCAATCACAATACTTGTAAAGACTTGCTACGGTATTTGCAGCCGCCGCGCGAGTCTCTGCTTGAATACAGTATAGTTTAAGAAAATGTACGATTTAAAGGCATGCACTTAAAAACAATTTATCTTGTGTAGAATGTAAGAAAAACTTGGGTATCATTTTTAAAATTTCCGTAAATATTTGGGTTATTTTACATGCACAATCTCTTTCAGGATATACCTAGGTATTATTCATTGATCATAGTATTATTAGGTTAATATCACGCTCTCTGAAATTCCACAGTTTATGCTTGACCTGTGGAATATATCAATTAAATACGGAGTAGCCTCTATTAGATGCTAGCCTCCTACTGGTAATTACTATTAGTCAACTGCGTAATGACTTCATCCCAGAGGTGTTGTTGCTGTCGTATGAGCTGACGTGATTATATGCAGATACAACCTTGAATGTTATACCTACGAGTCTCGTCTTTACTACGAGTGGTGTGTTCCCCAGTACACAAAGGTTCAGTCGTCACAAACATCACACAGTAGATGGGTTTAATACGTGTCAGTGATTCATAAAATCAACAATCCACACGGATCACACAAGACCACGCTATCCAGATAACAAGCATCTCACTGGCGAAACAGGAACTGCGCAAAGACTTAAACCAATACGCAAACGAGATTACAATGTTCACAGTAACGAGGCACATTAACATACATCAACTAGAGAGGAAACAAGAGCATAACAACAGGTAACCACCCGGTGTCTATGAATCGAAAGAGAAGCAAGGTTTTACAGGTTTTCAATTCAGAGAAATTCATAGAAGAGCTTCCCAGCGGGCAAACTTATTTGATTCGCAGTTGAATCCGTGTAGTTCGTCGACCAAACGGTCGATTTCGTATCGATAGGAATGCGCGCGACCCTTGAAGAGGACTGACTGGGAACTCACACGGAAGAACATATTTCTAGCCAGGAATTTTTTATTTATTTATTAATGAAATTAATTGCATATATTTGTTTGAACCTTACAGCAAATAAAATGAATAAAGAGTAAAAAGACAGTAACTAAAAGATATCTAAAAGGAATTAAATTAAAGAATATGCTACGTAAAAAAAACAAATTAATTATTTAATGATACATGAGGCTATCATCATGAGGCTGAGTCAGGAATTGTTTTCTTGTTTCAAGTACATGTTTATGTAAGACTTGGTCTTTGGAAGAACAATAAAAGTATTCAAATTTGGCTTTGTAACTTGTTGCTTACAGCATGGACAAATATTTATTTACTGGATTCAAGAATAATATTCCTTAAAATAAGAATTTGTGTTCTTAAAACGGAAAAAATGTTTTTGCTGTGCTCAACTTCAGAGAAAATCACAAACTACAATATCTGATTTATAACCGATCGTAAACTCTTAACTTTCTTGCGACAACATGGAAGACCAATCTGATGTAAGTATATTCAATCATTGTTGTTGTTGTTGTTGTTGTTAGAAAAGAACTGAAAAGAACTGTCGAAAACTCAAGAATTTGACTTCGTCTATAACGCCGTTCATGTAAGGCAAAATATTATAAAGGATTAATAATTCAAATATTTAGGTTCACGTTCAGATAATTTTATTGAATAATTTGTAGATAATTCTAGATCCGTTTTATCATATAAAGTATCAATTTTCATTAATTTTTAATAGATTATTTTCCCGAATGTTCAATTCAAGAAATAAAGTTACCACTTTTGTGAGAAAGGCAAAATGCTTCTCGATTCGGAGTTAAATGACCCACGCCTTAAAAGAATTCTAGCTTTAAATGAATGTCTTCTTCTAGCCGGGAACGCAATGAATATCATTACAATTTCGCAGCTGTCTCGGGTCCATGTTATACTCTAGTATAATTAAATTATGTGACTTTAGCTAGTAAGAAACCCGCTTGTAGAGAGAATTTATAACGGGAAAGGCGAAAGATTTATAAAGCGACTGGCAGGGCTGTAAAAGTTAACTTTAAAAAGCTACTAGTTACTGTTAAAGTTACTTTAATTTGAAAGTGAAAAGTTACTCTTCAAAGTTACCATTTTCTAAAAGTAACTTTCAAAAGTTATTGGTAGCCTGTCAGGAAAAGTTACTAGTTACAGTTACTTTCAAAGCTACTTTCATCGATGTTAACATAAGAAAAGAAGGTATAATTTATATGTGTATTTTAAACAAGTTCCAATTTACCATCTTCAGTGGATTTTTTCAAGCATACATGAAAGCTTTGAAGCTTATTGTATCTTAAAGGTACCCACAATCAACTAACGTCTAGAATTGAAAAGTAACTAATCGTAAACAAATGTAACTTTCAAAACTTACTAGTTACTTGGAAAATTTTATCTAGTTACAACAAAAAGTTACTTTCAGTGAAAAGTAATTAGTTACTTCAAAAAGTTACCCAAAAAGTAACTTTTCGAGTAACTAGTTACTTTAGAGCCCTTGCGACTGGTTTCATTTTTCATAGCTCAATTAATAAACGGTGACCATTTTTACCTCGGCGAGAGATAAGAATCCATTTCCATTATCAAACTTCTTGAACAAAGCCTTTCGCTTGGCTTTTCCTTCTTCAGTTTTTTCGAACGGCAGCTTTTCGTTTATATTTTTCCAGTTGATAGACATGATGACAACGGTTCACTGTAAGAAAAGAAAAAAATAATTATAAAGCAACGAAATGTCACATTGCTTCCTTCTTACAGCTTTTTTTTCAACCTTTCTTTTATTTAAATACAAATGTAAATTAAAAAAAAGACTAATACAAACGATTACTCAAATTTGGCGAATGTGCCGCGCACACTCTCGGCGTTCCCGCGCTGGATGGCCAAGCTCAAGTTTGCTATGAACTCGGCCTTGCTCGTGCCACTCATCCTAGCGCCTAGATCTTCAACGAAGGCCTTGGCTGATGGGCCAAATGCGCCAAGCGTTTCAATAGCAATCGGTTTGAATAAGAATTGTTCTTTTAGATCTCTGTATTTTGTTTCTTTGATGGCTTCGGCTTTCGCGGCAGCAGCTCCTGTAGACTTCATCGTACTTCTTACAGCTTAATCCTGTAGAAAAAATTGTCAGTAATTAGTTTCATGTCATGGCAATCAAGTTCTAATGGTACTCACACGATGAGCACTACTTGAATAATTAGCACAACAGCCGATGACCGAAGAGCAGGTATAGATATGTAGCTTGTGTGCGAAATTTTCTCGGGTAAGGAGAGACGACTATTCCGAAGCACAGATTAGAAGCGTGCTGCTTTCGACGCTACAGTATTATATTCCCTGCAACCAATCATAGACCCAAGAAAACAAAGGAACTAAGACGCTCTTGATTGTGATTCGTCCAAAAGATATCTTGTCGACCAATCAAAAACCTCAAAGCACGATCTCAACACCTGTTTAAAATTTAAATATTTCAATCATCTCGGTCGATATGAGAAGAGATTCATCATGCTGCACGCACAGCTTATAATCTGTGGCAGTACGCGGGAAAGTATTATGTAGATCTGAATTCCCTGAGATTCAATCTTCTGCCTTTCTTGAGTAGATTGCTCTAGCTTTCCCTGCTGTACTGTTGTTATGTGCTCGCTTCGTGCTTTAGGGTCGAGCAGAGGAGTTGTACTTTATTTCGAAATTTAATAATGGATGGAGTGGTGGTTGGGTGCAAATACCAACCTGCTAACTCATTCAACAGTTACCATGAAAAATTTAATCAATTTCTTCGGCAGCATTGTCTACAAGCTAGATTGAATTCATTTCGCGATGAAGCAAATAGATGCAAACTTTGTGCGATTGCAAATCGAGTGACATGTGAAATAGCTAGAAATAATTAACATTTTTATGCCTTACTTTGCTCTGAGATTCCCATAGATGTCGATATTGTTTGCAATCTCAGCAGAGATTAGCATGAATACAACAAGGTCTTATTTGAAATCGATGACATTTCATATTACACTAATTCTGTGATGTCAATCGAGAATTATACGCAGCCCCCTGTTCTGGAAGGTCTCGAAACAGCAAACAAGTTGCAAATCTCAAAATTATTATATTTAAATATAAATATAAATTGAAATCACTAATACTAAGGATTATTCAATTTTGGCAAATGTGCCGCGGACGCCCTCGACGCTTCCGCGCTGGATGGCCATGCTCAAGTTTGCAATGAAATCGACCTTGCTTGTGCCACTCATTCTAGCGCTTAGTTCATCAACGAAGGCCTTGGCTGATGGGCCAAATGCGCTAAGGGTTTCAATAGCAATCGGTGCGAATAAGAATAGGTCTTTTACTTAGATCTCTGTATTTTGTTTCCTTGATGGCTTCAGCTTTCGTTGCAGTTGCAAATTGCCATTTCCCCACAGATAAGACCAAATAGACAGCAGCAATCAAAGTAAGATAAGAATGTTGACCAGCACAGCCCTGCTGCTCACTACAGTAGTACATATTTTAAACAGATTTTGATGATTCTCAATCCAGGGGTCAAAGGGATAATTTTTATGGTGAATTGGAAGGGATTGCTGGCCATTCTGATGATGAAATTACAGAACACACTGTAATGTATGTTACTGTACATACAATGCCTAAATATTTCCAATGNTATGAAATTGAAAGTTATACTCCTGCCACGTGCCTGGCTTGAATAATAAATAAATCAAATAAATAAATCAATAAATCAATAAGTCAATAAATCAAAAAGGCACACCACTTATCCAACAAAAGGAGGTACCTCCCCCTGGACGCCCAGTCATTTGCCAACTTTCGTTACTGGATTTATTTGAGCATCGAAATCTACGATTGCATCTATTGTATCATCCGAGCCGGAACTAGCGCATCGCCGCACAGAAATGTGAAGAAGTTGGTACTGAACACTGCTAAAATCCCGGATTATGGCGTGGCGCAAGCTTGGAGCAGCACTCCCTGGCGTAGTCTTTGGCGAAATTGGCGTACGAAAAACGGTTACTGGAGTTTGTGACGAGCGGGTTAACAATGAATGACGTTTGTTCGTTTGTAGCGACTGGCGTTCGCATTAGCAACGACTGGTGTTTACGTAACACGATTCTTTAGCCCATTCGTCGTAAACGCCAGCTACCAATTCCATCGATGCCTTCAGAGTCACAAAGACTCGAAAGAGCAGCTGATTAACATTGCGAACGCCATGTTGTTATGTAAACCTCTTATTCGCGTTTTTCCCAAATGAGGCAGAAGGAAGTTTTCCTCAATGGCTTCGTAAACAAAAGAATGCCCCGCCCTATCTACCACAAAAACTGTCTGCTTGTATCCAGTGAGTTCAGTGCTTTCTGGATCACCCAACTTACTTCGTTATTTTCCTGACAGCGCTCTGCACGTAGGTACAACATCGTTTTTGCATATGATATGCACTTAGTCTTGACGGTAGCAGCACGGGTTACATGAATTCCATCGCCTGCCATCATTATCGCGTCACGAGAATATTTTTATTTTTGCAGGGAACAATTGTCACCATGTCGGCCATCGATTGGAAAGCTTTGAACGCGAAATTGCCATTCGAAAAAACACCAGAGGGAAAAACCAAGAGAAAAGAATTGTTTGGGAAATTTGACAACGGGAATGGGATTTTATCTCTCGCCGAGGTAATTATTTCTTATATTTAGGAGATATTTTCAGTAGCCTAACCTGCCGGTCACAGGGTCATTTAACGCCACGCCGAGCAGGATTTTGCTTGCTCTAAAATTCACCGGACCATGTCAAAGTCTAGACCTGTGGACAGCTTCAGTTTCTATGGCTGATTTTATTATGATGTTTGAACAGCAATGTGCAATCCTTCATGCTATTGCATGTCATTTATCGTCGGAAACAAAACAGCCAATAAATCTAGGACTTTCACTCAAACTTTTTCCAAAACTTCTAGCGTGACAGACGCTGGCGTGACCATGTGAGACAAAGGGCCAATCCCTTTTTTCCCACCCTGAACAGAAAACTTGTAATTGCACGATTGCAGAATCTCTGACATGTACACGGCAGCGAAGGATTTTCTCATGCTGCTCAGTGTGTCGATTGGTTTGAATTTATGCAACCTTGTTGTGCGTGTTTTTGCTTGACTGCTATTTCACACTGCAGCCTCAATTGTGAGTGTTGTTCATCTGACTACTGAAAAGTTTGCTATTGTCGCTCCAATAAATGCTGGGCTCTCCTGGCTGCGTTCTGTTCTGTGTTATCGTCTTACTCGTGACTCAGCCCTCGTAGCTCGCGTTCACAACTGCAAGCAAGCACCGCTCAGTGAAGTTGCTGTAACCGTTCCAACAGAGATGCTTCATTCGCCTCTACAGCTGTCTATCGACCACAGGTTGGACCAGAAGAAAGAATTGTCTGAAAGCCCTGACGGCAAGCGCTTTGATCCGTTGTATCAGTTTGTTGTTCACAAACACATTGACAATCCGAGCGTGACAGTGCAGCCACTCCCTCATTCATGCCATCCACACGAGATAGCTCACCCTTGAGTTTGTTCGCGTTACTCGTCAGTAACTTGCAGTATGTTTATTTTCCAATTCAGAATGTGCTTTTGATTGCTCGCCTCAAAAATTCATAATTCTATGGTTGTTCGAGCACCCTTGCTCCATTTCTTCATGATTTCTGTTGATTGCCTATAATTATTTGCAATTCCAAGGGCCGAGGGTAATGCAGGCGGACGACGATATTTATAACAGCTAAACGGAAATAAAAACAACATCGAGAGGCTAACCAACATGAGAAAGAGGCTTCGTATAGTTCTGTAGGCCACAGCGGGCCACAGAGCTTCACCCTAATCGGGGTGTGCCCCCTTGGTCAGGCTTACCTAACGCGCTTCTCTGGATATGCCTCTGGCGTTTTTCGAAGTGAATTAATTCAAGTACTGAATTTGAAATAATAAATGTCCTACGTCCCATTGGGCAGGCCACCGATGTGTTCGTTTTAGAATAAAGGCTGTCTCTGTTTAACCTTGTGCATTCCTGGTTCCCTAATCCGGTTTACCATTCAATCCACATCCGCTATAGTGTCGTCTCGCTTATAACGTTATGGACGCCCGAAGGTGTTCCGTTGTAAGCAGTTTCTAATTTCTATTATATCCTCAAATGAAACTCCATCTCTATTTTACAGACTGACAAGGCCATGCGTGATGTGCTCCAGATCGACGACCTCTTCGACGCCAAGCCAGCAATTTCTTGTGCCTTCAATGCTGCCAAAGCGAAATCCAAGGGAACCAAGAATGCTAAAGATGACTTTATTGAGTTCCGAGAGTTCAGGTTCTTCCTGCAGGCTTTGAGACAATACTTTGAGTATTTTGAGGCGTTTAGCAGGTACGTACTTCCCAGCAAGCACAAGTGAGACATCGTAGGACGTCCCATAGACGCTTTCACGACGTTTAGTCATCGCTGCTACGTGATAAAGACGTCATGTGTTAACTGGGTTGTGCATTTGAATGTCATTACTTGAGTTGAGAATGGTTACCGGTTACCGTGATTATTCTCGTGGATGTTCGACTAGCAAGTTAAATTTGCAGCCTACAAGTTACTTTTCCACAAAGTAACTAGGTACTTGTGTAGTTGCTAGAAAAGTAACTTTTTAAATAACTAAATTTAATAATTATTTGAAAGTAACTTTTAAAATAATTAGTGTCACATTCCTACAATACATAAAATGTCCTTACGACGGCACCTACGGCGTGAGAAAGTGACGTCGAAATAACGTCGCACGTAAAGTTTGCGCAAACGTGTTATGTTTGCTTGAGTGAATGTCAACACATGAAATCTATTGAAATGTTATACTTCTTCATTCCCCGATTATCATGTCCACCACAATAAAACATCAGCGCACGAACATTGTCGTTTTTCAGCAAACTCGTGTGTTGCACATGACTCAGCAAATGATTCAGCAAACTCTTCTGTCATCTGTTGACTTAATAAGTATCACGGAAAAGGTTTTATTTCAATGATACCGTTGTTTTAGTGTCCTTTCTCTGATGTTTGGACTATCGTAGAGTTTTTAGGCAACGTTAAGTAATTCTACATGGTTATAAAATAATTAGTTTATGATTTTAGCCTTTTATATCTGCCTGTTATTTATTGATATGTTTTACTCGCTATTCTGTAAAACATACCCCGATGTGGTAACTTCAGTGCCATTGGTTCTGCAGTTGAATGCGAGATATTTTGAAATAGAGTTTTCATTCATCATCACCATTGCATTGTGTATTCTTAATTATTACATAGCATTTAGCCATTTACTTTATTTCCATGAAGCGCAACAGCCGTGTCGCTACAGTTCGACACTGCTATGGTGATAAGCGTTGTTGTATCCATGAGGCGCTAGAAAGTTTTGAGATCTGGTTACTTGCCTCGTTACAGCGACCCATCAATCTCACTTTTATCCCCAGTTGTTGATGTGTTCAAAAAGCGGTCCTACGTGATGTTTTTGCTTGATTTCNTTGATTTCGGTCTTTTACATCGATGCTGCATCTACTGAATCAGATGTTACTGAATTTTCACCTTCAAATTTATGCGAATCTGTTTGTGCATGAGGCTCAGCTTCTTGAGAGCGAGGTCGCCACGGGAAAAGCGCTAGGTTTGCTGCTTCTATTACTGTGTTTCCGTGAAGCGCAACAGCCGTGTCGCTACGCTCGTCG
>OFHS01002925.1:0-14901 GCA_900245855.1 Calvadosia cruxmelitensis | reverse complement strand
TAGCACCGCATTTTGCTTCCGATTCCGCGATATCGTTGCCTGAAATTCGGGACTAGACTAGACACCAACGAATTTGCGATTGCTTTTAAAAGAATGATCAATGTTGTCACTTATCTTGGTCAGCTTTGAATGCGACGCAAAAGGACTAGATATGTCAATGTGAAAGAAAAGGGCGTTTAGCACTTTGGCTGGCTTGTTGCGGCCTGATTTGACTTGATTTTATTTATCTGTCACAAATGTTGGAAAAAAACATACACAATTTGACACGCAAGTACGAGCAAGTAGCACTTGCACTTAAATATATCCTAAAACGATTTACAAAACTGTGAAAGGTTAACATTAGCTAGCTTCCTTTTAAATGAATAAAGCGACTCTGACGACACTACATGATCTGGTAATAATAATTTTTGTTGCAGCAATGAATATATAGCAAACTTCTTGAATCAATTCGTTCTTATACTAAGCCCACTCACGAAACTATGTTAACGACTTGATTAACAATTAGAGCAGCCACGTTTCGTCTTTAATGGGCAGTTCCAATTGCAACCGCAGAGGGTCCCAACGCAAATATCGGACACTGCATCTCCCGTCACTGGCGCTAGCCAGCTATGTATGCCGTCGCTTTTCGGTAGCTGGTCGGGGTTAATCGCTTCAAGGGAAATGCTTTACAGTATTGCGCAACATGCGCATGCGTCGTGTTCAAAGGAAGTGCACAAATTTAGGGCCTAAATTTGTGCTCGCCATAGCGGACAAAAGTCTGATTTAATATTTATGGTGTAAACGCAAACCAGTTTAAGGCCTACAAATAAACAAAATTTAGGCCCTAAATAATGCCTTAGGGTGTAAATAGGGCAACATTTAAGGCATAAATTTGGCAATGTTTAGGGTCTGAATGAAATTTTCAAGGTCTAATTGAAACATTAAATATTTTATGCTTACAATTAGACCCTAAAATTTGGAATCACACCATAAATATTAAATCAGACTTTTGTCCGCTATGGCGCCTCATACTTCACCCTCGTGCCATCGTGGTGCCAGAGATTTCGTCGCGCAACGACACGCTCGTTGCTCACGCTGCCATGGTTGAGCCTGAGCTTTGCTTGCGTGAACGTGTTGCAGGCTACCTTCGGAGCCAGGACGTTAGCTCGCTGCAAGATCTCTTCCAGTCACTTAGCTACAAGCTCAGTTTTGTTAAAGTTGTTTCTGATGTAGAGCATTTTGCAAATGTAGGAAGAACCCTTGATCGGAACTTTCGTGCTTAGGAAGGACGGAGAGAAGCAAAAGCGCAGATTGCCAAGATTATTTGATTGCAGCCGTTGGCAGTGAATTATCATCATCATCATCATCATCATCATCATCATCATCATCATCATCATCATCATCATCATCATCATCATCATTATCATTTATTCTGTAAAAACCAATAAGCTTTCAATAGCTTTTTTCATGGTGCAGATACAAATAGGTATTACAATGTATGGATACAAAAATGCTACTAATATACTTCATTTTTTTCTTCAAACATTAGTAATAATAAAATGTTAATGCTACTGTAGATACTTTCTAATCGTCTTGCCGAACCCAGTCCTGCAAGCAATCGTCTTCATATGCAAGGGTAGACCGTTCCACAGACGAACGCGCCAGCAGCCTGAAAGGAGTGACGATGGCTTGACTTGAGATAGAAATTGTTGCTAGAGAAAGATCGAGTTTTGGAAGAGAAAGGAGGTTGGAAAACTCAGTGAAAGATAAAACACTTGTTGCTGTAGAATGACGTCGCCGAAAACCAGATTGGAAATTAGTAAGTAGATTATTTGAAGTAAGATATCCATAGAACTGAAAATGTACTATTTTCTCGAGAATTTTAGATAAAGCGGGCAAAACAGAAATTGGTCTATAATTTCCAGAATCTTGAGTATCGCCTGTTTTAAAAAGTGGAGAAACTTGAGCAATTTTAAATGCTTCAGGGAAACAACCAGAAACTAAAGATAAGTTTAAGATTGTAACTAACGGTTTGGAGATACTTTTAGAACACATTTTTAATAATCTTGTTTCAATGTGATCTATGCCGCATGATCGTTTTAAAGGGAGGCAATTTATAATGTTGATAACATCATTCTCATTTACTGCAATTAAATTAAACTTGTTCATTGGAACTTTTATATTGTTTTGTACGATGCTAACAGGATTTATATTTACATTTTCTATACACGAAGAGAATAAATTTCCAATATTAACAAAAAATTATTAAAGTGATTTTGATATCTCTGATTTATCCTCTATAATATTTGATTTATTTGATTTATTTTGTCAAAGATGTTGAAAATACAGACATACATTTGACATGCAAGTATAGGCAAGAAGACTTGCACTTATATCATCATCTATATTTAAGGAATCTATGTTATTATATACATTTTACTTTGTAACAACCCTTTTAAAACTTTTCACATGCCTCGCGTGTTTCCTTTATTTTCCATTATGTTCTTGTAGTAGTAATCAGTCTTCATCTTTCTAAGATAAGAAGTTGAAATATTTCTATTTCGTTTGTATAAGAATAAATATTTGTCATCTCTAGATTTGATATATTCTTTATAATAATTATCACGTTTACATTTTAGTTCTTTTGCTGTTTCATCTAAAAATGACCTACATTTTTGCTACTTAACTCTTATGCGTTTCAGTGGTATGAATTCATTTATAATAGTCAAAAATACAGCCTGAAAAGCATAGTATGAGTCATTTACATTAGAATAAAGTTGAAGGAAGTCCCACGAAATAGAATTTATAACAATGTTGATTTTATTAGGGTCAAAAGCCTTGAAGTTATGAGTAAGGACAAATTTATGATTTTTATGGTTAGTTTTTACATCATTAACCACAATAAAATTCATCTGATGGTCAGCAACTTTTGCCAAGGTAACTCCGCTACTGATGCCAGAGTGAAAGTTTGAAATCGCGAGATCAATGCAGGTGGAACTGGTTGATGTTATTCTTGTTGGTGAAAAAATATGCTGAACAAAATTAAAATCCTTTAATAAACGTAAAAAAATTGTTGGCTAGAAAAGATGTGTTATCGAGTACATTTATGTTAAAATCGCAAACAATTATTTGACTTAGTATTTTTAGTATCTAGATGACCAAGAAAGTTTCCAAATTCAGCTAGATAACTAACATTACATTGTGGGTGTCTGTAAATACAGGTAACTAATAACTTATTGCTGCTTCGGGGGATTCTTACTTCTACTGTAGTATGCATTAGATTAAAATGGGTACATTCCACAGCCCTGTTTTGCAGCATATCAACACACCCTGCTTACCAATGTACTGACCGTCGTTGTCTTTGCTTATGGGGGAACTGTATCCAGCGAGGTGAAGGAGACTGGTTGATGTTTCTGTTGATAGCCAGGTATCCGCAAGGCATAGGGGCCTACACGCACGGATACCAACACGCACAGATACCAACACGCACGGAGCCAGCGTATGCAGGTTGTAAAGCGTAAAGTATCAGAGTCATTTCATCAATTTCTTGATCTCTTGGTAAACGTCATCGAAAACCGTTTTTCATCTAAATGATGGAGCGCTCCTTGGCTTTTTAGGTACACTGCATACCTTAGGAGGCAAGGAGCAAGGCCCAGACCAGGTCCCCTTTGTGCAATCTCGCCTTGTTCGATCCCCCTCAATCAGAATACGCAAAGGTCATGAAGATTATATAATTATCAGCCTACACAAATATTCCTCCTCCACCCTTTACTTTCACAGATAAAAGGATTAATTAGACATGTATAATCATCTCTTTCTCTTTCGCTGTAATCAATGAAGCTGTTGATGCCTTGTTCCGTTCTCTTTTGTGGAAGAACAACATTAGTTAGTAATGCATCATTGCTTCAATCATTCCAAGCAGACCTAGATGCAGTTGTTTTCGTGACAAGCGTGGTGCAAGTCGTGGAGATTTGGGCGCACTTTTAGCTTCTTGAAAGGTAGGGTGAAGGAAGCAGACAGCAATGGAAGTTCTGATTGAGAAAACTATGCATTGTTTGCATGGCATGTTGCAGAATACTTGTGACTGATACACCTTTCTATCAAGCATGCAGGGTCTTGTCTTCTTTCACTAGAGATTGCTGTCAACAACCGTACATTTAGTTAAGGAAATCGAAAGGCAATACAGTGACTATTAGACTGATATTTGGGATTGGGGTAGAAGTAGACTACTTTAATGATTTCGTTGGGCAAGTGCATTTATTTTGGGATTATTGGCGTGAAAAGGCTTTTTGACCTGAAACGTGTTTTCTAGGTGTTTTAGACTGTTCTAGAGTGTTCTTGAAGCGTTTTGAAGCGTTTTTGAAAGTTTTGAATTCCCAAAGGACCTGTTTTGGTCCCAAGGGAATACTTTTTAGCGTTTGAAAGTTTTGAATTCCCAAAGGACCTGTTTTGGTCCCAAGGGAATACTTTTTTCAAACTGCTCCAAATCAAATTTTCCTTGGGTTGTTCGAAGAGAATCATTGCCATGGTGATTGCCCGCTGTCATTTGCTGACTCATTGTTGTTGGGCAAGCACGTGACTAGGAATTCGAACACACTGGGACTGGGAGGGGTGACAGTTTAGCGTATAATTAGATTAATTACTGTAGATATTTCACAAACGTCTGTCTGTTTGTATGTATAATTATATGTATGTATGTATGTATGTATGTATGTTCAAAAACAGACACCTGTCACTCATGTGCAAGGACGAAAATCCCGACTTTTGGGAAACAACACGGCGCTGGTTGTGCACGGTTTTCGAAACACACCGCACAGCGCCAACGCTCCGAGTCTCAGACCAGGTCAAAGTTGAACAATGCAAATCGGTGCAGAAGCTAACGGAGCCGCTTTTCAAAAGGTCACCTTGAAACCGAGCTGTGTTTTCTGCAAGTTGGACTTAATTTGTCGAAATTATCGCTGACGGTGGTATGGGCACCTTGAGTTTTCTGTGCTTGCCTTTGCGAACCGTTGCGCTCGAATGGTGTTGCGCTCGAATGGTTCGAAGGGATCGATTTCAGTCTCTTGGGAGCCGTAGCTCAGCTGGGGCATGGCTGGGGCGATGGACGCGCTGGCTCTTTGCAGCGTCAGAGTGGGTCAGCTTTCCCGCCAAAATTTCCTGGAAGATTCGGGAGATGGCGGCTTTGCGATCTGCACGCAAGCCTTATGTTAATAACACAGCTTTGCCTCTAGCTTTTCCCTTCTAGCCACAACTTTCTCCTGCCGTCACATTTCTCCATTGGGACAAGGAATTAAAAATATTACTTTGGTTAATTGCTATTTATAGTTGTTGTAGACTGCAGGATTTGTTGCATGTTGTAAACAATATTCCACGTGATTTCTATATAAGTTATATAACTGTATTTAATGTTTCTCGTAGAATATTTTGCTCCCACAAAAGCGAGGAAGTCATGATTGGAAAGCTGTTGATTTCTGCTTTGCTGTTGGCATTTGTCAACATGGCCTCCATGCAAGTGGTAAGTTGCGACTTGCGACTGACTTGGCCAGGGCTCAGTGGCGTAGATAGCGGTCCTGCTTGTCCTGCTGAGCAGGACCAAATGAAATTCAGTCGAAATTGTTATTTTCAATAAATGAGATAATGATATATTCAAAACCCTCAAGGTAAATTTATCTTGCCTTCGTTGACTTGAAATCAGGTCATTTTTGCCTTTCGGAGGCCCTACGAGTGCACTAAAGTCACTAAATTTCCGCAGTCCTGCTCGTTTCAGTCAGCAGGAGTGACGTAACTGCTGCTGTGCTTTGATTGGTTGAGCTGGGCCTTGCTCTATTGTTGTTGCATTCCACTGCATTCCATGCGGTCCTAAAATGGACGTCTAGTCCTGCTCATTCTGAGGAGCAGGAGTGAGCGAACAGCACTGCTGGAAACTGTCTGCAAAGACCTGTGAGCTGTGACTGCATTGTTTTGACTACAGATCACACCGATGCACAAGCCACGGGCCTACGGCAAGCAACAACTTCATACAACTGGGTTTTCTAGAAAAGAAGCGGCAAAGTTGCTCAACTTTCTCTCTTGCTATGCTAGCAAAAGGCTAATTTATTTGAAATGCACTTTGCAATTAGCACGCTCACAACAGTGGCAAACGGAGATAGCCTATAGGTCCGGGTCCCCTGCTTGAAATTGTTGAGCAGGACCAACATCTGGGAGCTGGCTACGCCACTGCCAGGGCTTGAAGCCTTGAATGAGAATATAAGTACTATTTAAGATATTATTTAAGAGAAATGCTACAAACGATACGAATTGAACGCTCTGTGACAACTGATTAAATTAAAGATTATGATACTAAGATTAATAGCACACATTATACTGTATATACATGTCTATCCTAGTATCCTATAGGTATCTTCATTTATTCTGTGGAACCTGGTGTCTAGCTGGTCGCCAGACCCCTTGTGTAGTACACTTTTTGATAAGAGCATCGAGGCTGAAAGTGGCGCAAATTTTAAAAACAATTTTAAAAACTCGGGAGGTTCTGTTAAAAATTTATTGAGCAGAGTTTAATTCATTGCCGCATGCAGTACTGCACAATTGCTGTGTACGCACATGACACTTGCTGACAACACAGGACTTTGTGTTTACATCACTGTAAGGGAAACTGCGCGAAAACGCCACATACGGTACAGTACTTGTAAGCTCATTCTACCTGTATTTCACTTTTCTGTGTACTTAATAAGAGCCATACAACTCAGAGAACCTGAGTTTATACTGTTAAATTACTGCAAAAATGTGTTTAGACATGATTGTCACCTTAAAGACACTCATTGTAGTAATCCACTTTCTATTCCCATGTTCACCTGCTGCTACATTAGATACTAAACAGACATAAAAATTTTCTTAAAAAGATATGACAAATGCAACAAAATGCTTGACAAATATCATGATACGTGATTTATATTTGAATAAATCAAAGTCTTTTTCAACACCATGTGTGAATAAGGCGTGAAAAATTATAAACTTTTATCTCTTGTTTTACAGAGATTGAATCTCAAAAGTATCATTCCTTAATTACGTTGTTTCTGGCAGTAGTTTGTGCTAGCTCATTTGTGTACTTGTTACTTAGTAGCCTAAACATGGCTTTTGTGCGATTTTGCATATTGTCTAGCATAATCTGAGTGCAACTTTTTCAGTTGAGCGGTCTTGATTGCGGCGATGGTTACGGATGCGTTCGATCTCCAGCCGGGTGTACATCAAACTGTGCTTATTTGATGCTGTACAAAAGCAATGCGACGGATGTCAACATTAAAGTCAGTGTTCGTGGGAATCAATGGATTGGTGTTGGGTTCAACAGGATTCTGGATCTGCCAATGGTGAGAATTTTGCCTCGCTGCTTTGAGCAACAACTATTGTGTTTTGAACTAATCTTCTCAAGATTTTTCACAAGGATAATCAATTGAATCGTCATCATCTGTCATGGTCTGTCATCAATAATCATTTGTCATCATCTGTCATCAATAATCATCTGTCATCATCCCTCTCTTCATTGTCTGTCATCAATAATCATCCGTCATCATCATCTGTCACCATTTGTCATCAATAATCATCGTCTGTCACCATTTGTCATCATCGGTCTGTCATTGTCTGTTATCTACTGTTAAGAAAACAATTTGTTAATATAAATCTCACTGGTAGTAATCAAGCAATATGCGAATCATATCAACTTTGTAAATTGTTGTAGAGACTGCATTTTTATTAACCATTGTTTTGTATGCTTTGTTTAAATGTCTTAGCGTGCTCTTATTAATAGTAAATCAATCATTAATCAATCAATCAATCAATCAATCAATTTAATCACTCACTCAATCAATCAATCAGTCAACTAACCAATCAATCAATTAATCAATTAGTCAATGAATCAATCAGTCAATCAATCATTTATTTATTTGTGTGAAAGTCCAATTCTTGTACATATGTAGCTGTATGTATTTGGGTCAGATTGCCAAGGTAATTGTACAAAGTTATGTATCGATAAATACAGATAATAATTATCTAGCCAATAACACTGACATTTACAGCTGTTCGTTGAGCTGCAGTTTCGCCTTGTTAGCCTGCACGAGCAATTTATGTTTATATTAGTGGAAAGGTGTTGTTGCGACATCTGGAAACTAAACAGCTCCCCCTTGCCCCGCAGTGAAGTGCCTGACTGGTTGACCATGGACCCTAATTATGAGCACATAATGCAAATTCCATCACTTACACGTCAGTCACAAAATGTTTTGTTTGATTTCAGATTGGAACACGAGGGGTCATTTGCAAGGAACAGATGGCTGGCCCAGTTGAGACTATGGCATTTAACAACACAGCAAAACAACGTCCTCCAACGACTCCCACGGTGAGCAGATTGTTAAGAGATATATTGTATTGACAACAGCTAGATTGTAACGTAACACGAGTCTTTGTGGCGAGGAAGGCAGTGCTTATTCATATCAGTGCTGGTGTGAACTGATTCCGCTGTCTTTGAGGTTGTCTTCCTAGAAACTTCTCTCAAATAGAAGATATCTGTACAGCTTATTAAATACATATGTTCTTCCTTGTCTTGCCAAGAAAGGGTTGCTTTTTCAACAAAAGAAATGACACACAGTCAGACTACAACCCCTGAGTAAAGATTTGTTAAATTGAAATTTTGGAGAATTTGATTTGTGATTGACATTTCCCCATCGGCTTTATGTACAAATGTTCACAGCGACTACTCACATGGTAAATGTTCCAGAAAATCATTGTTATTCAACCATTTGTATTTGCTTAGGTATTGAAAAAGTTTGATTGACATGCCTTTTCTAAAGGTTGAATTCTGCTGTCTGAAGTTGTTTTAGCGACATGTCACGAATCCAACTCTGTTTATCCATTATGCAGGTTGCTGTGTGCCTGTTCAATCTTCATGTAGAGAAGTTTGTAATCAATTGTGCTATTATGTAATCACTTTGCTACAGCAAACGACGATGTCAGATGACGTTAGACCATTAAGCTCTCTAAGGATAACCAAGTAGAGCAATGTTCAATTCGCCTAATTATTTTTGTGTTAACATCGGTAACTGTGTATGTCCCTTGTTAAGCTTTACCATTGCAAAAGAAACTCTGAATCAATGAGGCACAATTATTGCACTCCCAGCGGGCAAACTTATTCGAATTTTGGTCGATTTTGCGTCGATTGCCAACGTCGGTTCCGCGTCGCTTCACAGTTGAATATGAAAGAAATATCGACGTCGATAAAATTCGACCAAACCGACGTCGATACACCGACGCGATATCGATACTTGCGTTTTTATATTTTCGTTTGCGGATTTTATTTTTCGTATAATTTCCATGTACCATTTTGCAGTTTTATAAACACAAAGGACAACACTGTTCAATTCTTTCCTCTCTTTTATTGTGCCTGTGAAATAACAACAGCAAGTATAATCATTATTACAGTATAAATAATTTTTACAGGCACGACTTGAAATGACAACATTTCCATAGAAAAAGAAATTTGAAAGTATTTAACAAGTAATACGCAGTAGCTTGCATGTTGTGTCCATAATATGAAACCTCAGTTTCTTGGGGGCTTCTCCATGGTTCTCTTTTTCTCTTCCTTCGTCTATACCACACTTTCCGATTAGATTTTAAATTTGTTCCGTCGCTCTGGGCCACAATGTCCGCTGCGTGAAGATAATTAATATAATTAATTAAGAAGAAGCTTCATTGCGCTTTCTGAAATAAATAACAAGAAAAGAATTTCAGAAATGCTAGCTCAATATTGTTGACAAATGGCAGAAAGCAAGCAAGTACGTCTGCATTGATAAGGAGATGCGAGAGAGCATTTTAAACAAAAGTTTGGGAAATAATTCAAACATGAATTGAATTTTTTCGCAAAGTCAATTTAACAGAGAAAGTTTATTTACCTTTTGGACAGTCTTGAAGGCAGTGGAGAACAGCAAGTAGTAACAACCTTTTCCTTTCCAGGGTTTCCAGTTGAGTTGGCAAATCTCTACCTCAAGAGTTTAAAGACTTTCAATTCGCAAAGTAGATATTGCCCACTTCAAGAGCGGGAAATATAAGGAACGTAAAAAACTTTGATACTTTTTGCCAGTCGAAGTTTTGATTGACGTTATCATATATTTCTCTGATTTGATTGGTTAGCGCATCAATGCGTTGCCTGGTTGAGGCACCCGAAACCAGGTTCGTCGTGTGGACCATGTGCGGTAAAATCTGAAATTCCCCAATGTTGAGTTTTGGTCGGTACATCAACCAAATTTCGATTGTTGACATTGCATCGTCGAATTCTGGTTTAGGCCTCGACGCGAAAACGATCTTTTGTTTGCGGTGTCGACGTTTGACGTGATATCGATACGAAATCGACCGTTTGGTCTACGAACGACGCGGATTCAACCGTGAATCGAATAAGTTTGCCCGCTGGGCTTGGTTCTAGCTAGCACTATCTGTAAACCCTGTCAGATAAAAGGGAGTCCCGTAGCGCTCCACTGTTGCAAGAAGGATGAGACACGAGCGTACATAAATTTGCATAATATTATGTGTTTTTGCTGCGTTCTGGTCCGTAGATAGAGAGAGATGTCGAATGGACTCATATGTTTGTTGTAGCCAGAGATCTACGCCTATAGCCATGTCAAAAAGTGAATACGAAGGGAAAGACAAAAGAGAGACAATCAATAACAAGCGATAGCAGTTAAATATAATTCAAAAGCACAGGGAGACTATTCTGAAACAAGGAAAGAAGAAAAGATGACAATAGACCATTACAGTCTGCAATCAGGAGAAGCAAGACGCAAAAGGAATGGAATAGACATCACGGGGAATGTACAATACACGGTAGACAATGGAATTACATTGCAAAAGAGACAGTCTGCAGACTTGGCTAAAACCTTAGAATGTTACGGTGATGATTGCAAGAGTGATGACAAGAACACATTCTGGATTGTAAATAGCAGTCGTAAAACAATGGTGACCAATGACAAGAGAGTTTAGAAAGAGAGTTTGTACAAGTGTCAAAGGGCAACTGTACTTAACAATCGGGACCAATCAGCATGCATGCAACATCACTTTTAGCCTTTGCATACCAAAAGCAAGAAAATTTGTGTAAGATCATCATTCAGGGGACATCAGAAAGAGAGACATCGAGAACACGGCGAGCGACTGCCTCGCTTAATGACTGTGCGATCACTAAATATATTTTGCAACAACACCGGAGCAACAGATATATCACACCTTACAGGGAAACATCAACATTGCAGCGGGTGACAAACAACACGCACACTGATGGACGATATTGCGACATTGCAATATATTTGTCTTTGTTTCTTTGTTTTGTTTCTTGCTAGCTGTTCTTTTGACAAGCTACTAGTTTGACTGTTATGAAAATTCGGTGAACTAGAACTAGCAGCTCAAAACTAGTTGGCTAGCACCAGTGGGAGGAGCAGCGAACTACAAGTACTTAGTTACTTGTAGCGAACTATATTTCTTTGTGGCGAAGTAGTTTTGACTACATTTTTAAAAAATAGTTGCAGCTGTAGCAAACTAATTTTTAAAAAAGAAGTGTAGTTGTAGCAAACTACTTTCTGATTTAGGACAGTCATTTTGGCTACTTTTCCACGTTGATACATATGCATCTGGATTTTTCAAATTCCAAGAAGGTAGCAAACTGTTTCCTGAAAACAGCTTGAAAGTTGACATGACACTGCCCACTAGAACTATTATAATTGACTTAAAAACACCATGATATAGCCTGTGGCGTTGCGGCACGCCAGTCCCACTTTCGTGTCGTGACCTCGTTATCGTGTAAGCTGTAGCTAATTGTCAGTTCCGTTAAGCAAGTCTCTTGCCAAGTCTCAATCTGGTCGAATCACAATTGTAAGTACAGTTTTGTGTTCTGTCGCTTATACTTAATCTGATAGTTAGTTGCTACTTCAAGTTTAGTTACCGCATTCTAATCTGTTTTGTATATTCTTTCAAATTTTCACCGTTCGCGATTAAAGATCTGTTCTAACGAGCACGCAGTCTTTTCATTTGAAGTCTTTGATTAACGATTGGCACACGTGCGCGTCTGGCGTCTCATGCTCCGTCGCATATCTTCGCAGTGCACGACATAGCCAGTGATTTAAGTCTTGTTCGCGTAACAAGTCCTATATTTTGTGAATTAAAGGAGCCATTTTGAATGTGGCCTTTTTAGACATGTATATATATATATGCTAACAAAGACTGATGTGAATGTATCATTTGTGTATTGTTGCTTTCTATTTGACAGGACCAAGCTGGAGGAACTGTGAACAGCGCCAGGACAACTGATGGAAGCAGTATTTGCGAGTATATAATCATATTCCTGTTTAACTTCAACATTTGTCAGAATGTAGCTTACTTGTGATAGTTAAGCAAGTAATCAGGAAATACATTAATAAAAATAATAATACATTATTGTAAATAGGGCCAAGTTACTTCAAAATCTATTTACAGTGCAACCCACTTATATTAAGTGCAATTTTCTTATGCACAATTCCCAAGTATCTGTAATTGACATGTAGCATGCTGGTGTTTCACTCACAAAATTGTTTGACTGTCAATCTTCTGAGTACGAATCAAAATGCCTCCTTCAACTCAAAATATATTGTT
The DNA here is from genome assembly GCA_900245855.1 of Calvadosia cruxmelitensis. NCBI lineage: Eukaryota > Metazoa > Cnidaria > Staurozoa > Stauromedusae > Kishinouyeidae > Calvadosia > Calvadosia cruxmelitensis. Next base: position 2,268 of record OFHS01002925.1, on the reverse strand, counting down.
TTGATATTAGTATTTAGCTTGATTGAATATTAACCTATTTAGCTGTTCAAAATTATATATTCACTTGAGAAACAATTGCACATGATTATGTAAATATATCAAATTGATGCAGAGAAATAATTATTATTTTTTTATGATGCAGCTTCAGGTGCTATACTTGAGCCCCGCTTACACAATTCGACCATGTTGAAACTATGAAACATGGTTCAATGTAAATATTTTCAAAAGTTTGGTCGAAAACTTAAAAAGTCCACCTCGATTACTGAAACTTACTTCACATTTAGCCTTCACTATGAAATGATACCATGTCAAATCCATGTGAAAACCGTGTGAAAAGTGTCCTTTTTACATCTTTTTGCTCTGTTTTTTTTTTTAATTTACATGGTTTTTTCGCATGGTTTTTCACATAGTGTTTGAAATTTCACATGGTATTCACACGGTTTTCACATTGTTGTTTGCTCTGTTTTTTAATTCACATTGTTTTTCACATGGTGTTTCCCATTTCACATGGTTTTTACGTGGTTTTTACATGGTTTTGGCTTCACAGTGCTTGTAGTGGCTGTGCTGTGAACATGGTCACATTGTGTAACTGTATTGTCAGTTACGTGACACAAGCCCCATTTGCAAACGTTTGTAGGTTCGCATGTACAAACGAATAAATCACTTTCATTAATGCTCAGCTGAAGTCAGGTTGCTGTTTGTTGGCTCCTAGAGCAGTACATTACAGTAACCAGTGCTTAATTCTGCGTGTTTTGCCTTATGGCTATTATATGACCCTGCTATTGGGGATATCGTGCAATAATTGAACTTTCTTGAATTGTCTTTTTTCTAGTTTTACCATCCCTCTTGGTGGAAATAGCTACTTCTATGCTCTCAATGTGTCTGGAGATCGCCTGGTAGTGATGGCCTGGGGCAATCTTTCGCCAGGTATAAGTTTATTTACATTTAGCGGTGTTTAAGAATCCTGAGAATGATAAGAGACAAATTTGATAATTTTTTATCTGCAATTAAGTAAAATTTATTGCCATGCCATGTTTATATCGCAGTTGTTAGTTAATTATAGTCCAACTTGTTTTAATGACTAATTGTCTCGAGTGACCACCTGCAGTAAGAGAACACCTGTCTTGAGAGACCATGTGTTTGAAGAGACCACTCTTATTAATTAATCAACCACCTGTGGCAAGGGACCACCTGTCTTGAGAGACCACCTCTTAATAGACCACCTGTGGCAAGAGACCACCGGTCTTAAGAGATTGGCTGTGGTAAGAGACTACTTCCTAACAGACCACCTGTCTTNAAACCACAAAGATACAACAGCTTTAAGGGAAAGGGTCCACTGTCCGCGTTAGCCAGAAGAGGTGTCTGCTTAACGAAGGTGTCGTTAATTAAGGCAGTTTCTACTGTATTTCATGTCTTATGTTATTTACGTTGTAATTGTTATATGGATGCATTATCCGTGAGTCATGCTCCCAGAGCTTCTATGCTTTACTCTGTTTTCTAATTCACATGGTGTTTCACATGGTGCTTTCCATGTCACATGGTTTTCACATGGTTTTGGCTTCACAGCGCTTGTAGTGGCTGTGCTGTGAGCATGGTCACATTGTGTAACTGTATTGTCAGTTACGTGACACAAGCCCCATTTGCAAACGTTTGTAGGTCCGCTTGTGCACACGAATAAATCACTTTCATTAATGCTCAGCTGAAGTCAGGTTGCTGTTTGTTGGCTCCTAGAGCAGTACATAGCAGTAACCAGTGCTTAATTCTGCGTGTTTTTCCTTATGGCTATTATATGACCCTGCTATTGGGGATATCGTGCAATAATTGAACTTTCTTGAATTGTCTTTTGTCTAGTTTTACCATCCCTCTTGGTGGAAATAGCTACTTCTATGCTCTCAATGTGTCTGGAGATCGCCTGGTAGTGATGGCCTGGGGCAATCTTTCGCCAGGTATAAGTTTATTTACATTTAGCGGTGTTTAAGAATCCTGCAAATGATAAGAGACAAATTTGATAATGTTTTATCTGCAGTTGTTAGTTAATTATAGTCCAACTTGTTTTAATGACTAATTGTCTCGAGTGACCACCTGCAGTAAGAGACCACCTGTCTTGAGAGACCATGTGTTTGAAGAGACCACTCTTATTAATTAATCAACCACCTGTGGCAAGGGACCACCTGTCTTGAGAGACCACCTCTTAATAGACCACCTGTGGCAAGAGACCACCTGTTTTTAAGAGATTGGCTGTGGTATGAGACTACTTCTTAACAGACC